>JAPWTK010000289.1:0-197500 GCA_029963805.1 Aromia moschata | reverse complement strand
GTGCTAAAATACAGTGAGATATTAATACAGTGAAATTTTAAAACCGCGGGGGATGAAGGGGTTTTCCGCGTTGCCGGGGGAGATTAAAACTACTTTTTATTTGCCATATTCGGTTTCAGTACCCCAAAAAAAGTAGAACGACTTATTTATTTTGAATTTTTATATAATGTAAAATTTTGATCCTTGGGGGGGGGGAGGTTCTTGGGGTAGCTGGGGTGTAACCTTAGGGGCATGAGTAAATTATGATCTCAGATTTGTTCTTAGCACATCGAAAAACGTAGAATGAGATATTTACTTTGAATTTTTATATGAACAACAATTTTCCCCTTTTTTTTATCAAAATTTCCCTTTTTATATGACGTAAAATTTTGACCCTTTGGGGGATGCTGGAGCGAAATCTAAGGGTGATGGGTAAATCATGACCTCAGAATCGTTCTTCGAACACCGAAAAACGTAGAATGAGATATTTATTTTGAATTTTTATATGATGTGAACATTTAACCATTTGGGAGGGTGCTAGGGTGCGCTGGGGCGAAATCTAAGGGTGATGGGTCAGTTCTGACCTGAGATTCGTTTTTAGCACACCGAAAAACGTACCAGAAGGTACTTCTCCTTTCTGTATCAGGACTTTTTTTTTGTGTGCCTGTGTAATTATTTCCGAAGTAATTTTTCCCGCTGAAAACAAATCCGGGCTCAGAAATCATGTTCATCAATCATGCTCAAAAATAATGTCATATATTTGAGATATTTTAACCCAAAAGTGCAAAAAAAAACATGTGAGAGATCTTATAGTACAAGTCTTCCTCTTTCAAATGCTGTTAATTTTGCCCAAATATCTTTTTCTTTTTCGCCGAGATATCGCATTTTGAAATTTTTATTTGTGATTTTTTTCTATATCTGAAAACCCATTAGGGACACGTATATATCAAAAGATTTTTTTTTATTAAGAGAAACGTAAAAAATATTGAAAAACCAATAACAAGTCAATTTCTTCTTATGTCAAAAGATCTTCTCGTTCAGAATCTAAGGTCAGATTTTCAAAATTTTTCGAAGGAAATACAATATGGCCAATCTGAGTTGACTAAAGTTACATTAGCGTATATGGAACTTTCAAGAAATTTTTTTTGTTAATGAAAGAATGATTTTTACTTAGATTCTTTTGTATTCTGGAAATTTATAGTAATATAAAAATAAAAATAAAGGATAATAACAATTATGGTATATTCCTTTGAATGACAAGACAAAATGGGAAATTTCGATAAATTGAATGAGTATTTGATTAACCATTCATTTTCTACGTGTTCGAAGTAGCTGAAGTCAAATTTGATGTTATATTTTCATTTCTCAACTCAGGTCGACCATAGGTTTCTTCGAAATATTTTGAAAATCTGACCTTCTGAACGAGCAAATCTTTAGAACGGAAGAAAATATTGACTTTCATTGACTTTTAAATGTTTTTTTAGGTTTTACTAAAAAAAATAATCCCCTAATGAGGTGTCCCTAATGAGTTTTTTTTTTTGAGAAAAAAAATATTCGCCGTATAACATAAAAAAATTGTATTTTTTGCTCTTTTATGTTAGAATATCTCAAAAACCTGACGTGATACAGCAATTTTGAGCCCGGATTTGTTTTCAGCGGGAAAAATTCCTTCGGAAACAACTATTCATTGTCCAGAGGCAAAATCTTGCAGGGTAGTGAATAGGCCAGGCGATATCTGTTTTGGGTTGGACTTTCTCCACATGATACCTAATCTGTGGGGAATTACCCTACACACTAGAGATAGCACTAAACCATAAAAGTCAGAGCAGCACTTAGTACATGGTACATCACTGTGAGAAATACGAAAAAAATATATTTAAACA
The DNA here is from genome assembly GCA_029963805.1 of Aromia moschata. Classification (NCBI taxonomy): domain Eukaryota; kingdom Metazoa; phylum Arthropoda; class Insecta; order Coleoptera; family Cerambycidae; genus Aromia; species Aromia moschata. The sequence continues at coordinate 195,638 of JAPWTK010000289.1, read as the reverse complement.
AAACACTACCTGCCAACACAAAAAACATACATGTGTCATAGACGTATTTATTTTTTACTTTTGATTATACTCCCTTATGAACCTTTAGTACTTTTTGACGAATATACACTGCGCTAGGTATATCCCATTGTGGTATATAGGAGTTTTTACGCGAATAACAATTTGTAACAATTTTTTGTTACAAAACAACATGTACTGTACAACCTGTAACTGAAGAAGGTAAAGTCGAATACTGAAGTGGCAGGTCATATGGATTACGATACGATTACGATTATGTATGGGGTAGGTACATGCTCTGTGCACTTAAGCGATGCTTATTGTACCCCCATAGTCTAGTCATTCCATTAGTCCTGTTTCCTTAAGAAATTTAAGGGCAGTTTCTAATGGAGCGTCAGTCACTTCTTTTGGTTCTATTGTTATAGCCCCGATAAGTTCGAATACCTGATAGCTGCCAGCGCAGCATTCGCATAATATGTGGAAGGAGGTTTCTTCCTCCTCTCCGCACATCATTTTTCACCCCGATTCTCGTAAGATGTTGCATGAGTGGGCAGTGTCCCGTAAACAGTCCTACTATCCATCTCAGCTGGTTCTACCCAGGTTCTACCAATGAACATCCGAGAGTGTCAACCCTGGGACTTTCGCCCAGTGCGATATATGTTTTTCTCTTAATAGGTCCTTCATGGCCCTCCTGGCTGTCCGGTAAGTCAGACCGCAGGTGGGTTCCGGCCCTATCAGTTGAACCTCCGCCCCTTTCTTTATAAGAAAGTCCGCTATTTCGTTCCCTTCATGGCTTTGGTGCCCTCTCATCCACTTGACAGTGATACTGTTGTGTTCCGCTAGTTGTGTTAGCGAATCCATACAGTCTTTAACTGTCTGGGAATGTATTTCTACAGCTCCCAGGGCTTTGAGTGCTGCTTTCCCCAGGTTTATGCTGATTTCGCACCCTGAGTCCCTATTTGTTGCAATGCTTTGTTCCGTTTTGGACCCATATGTGTACCAGACGGTGCCATTCTGCTGGACTGGCGTGTGACTTCTGTCTTTCTTTCCTTCATTCGGTATAATCACCCGATAAGGTTTATGGAAGACTATGTCAAGGCCAATTCTGTCCGACCGAATGTTTAACATGCGGTTTTGCTTTAATTCTTTCAATATCCCTGTATGGAATCCCCGTCTTGTTGTGGTGATTGCTATTGGTCATAAGGATTAAATATACATATATGGCATATGGAATACGTCATACGGTTTAAAATCCAATACCATATTTTAACCTCTTAACCAAAAAGGCTTACTGTAGCTGTTATTTGTTTGTGTGTATGAATGCGTTAGCAAGTTGGATTAACCTGCATATCTGTCTTATGAAACTTATGGTAGTCATGCACATAAAAGTCGATATTTTTATCATTTCCATACCAAAATAAAAGACAACTTGCAAATTCGTGTACATAGTACGTCAATAGTTTTTTTTTACTATTGATTATACCTACCATGATTACTTTTATGATTCTATGAATAGTCATATTAATAGAAATAACCCTCAACAACCTGGGCTTACGTTGACATTTAAAGATTGATTATTTTCTATATAATTTCTTCATTTTACGAGGACCTAACTGTTATCGACAGTTAATAACAAATGTAGGATTAGTGACCTGTTTATATATAACTACATTTAATTAGTGGGATGAGGTCATAAGTACTTTCAAAAAAACTATTTTTCATTTAGTCGACGTTTCTCAAAATTCATGGAATACCATAATAAATGATAATTTCGATATGCTCTTCTAATTGTCTCTATGGAGTTAAAAGTTAATGTTAAAAAAAATCGACATCTAATACGGTTAGAAAATTAAAATATAACTGGGTTGAGAAATTCATGGTTGAGCTCTTTATAGTTTTTGGATGCACCAACCTTTCTAAGCGTCCTCTGAATGACTCGGCAAGTTTACGATACAGTTTATTTGTATGTCTATCACTTAATTTAATATGAATTAATTGATACATTAACCAATTAATTCAAGTGATAGCGGATATCCCAGTTTATCCGGTGAAAGTACTATTAATTGCAGTCTATTCTTACCGATGAAGATTTCAATTTACGTAGTAAAAGTATATCGTTAATATTAATCTAAAAAAATGTTTCAGGCAAAAGTTTTGGTTTTATTTATTTTGTTTTTGGTAAACTATAAGCTTTAATAAAAAATGTAGGTTTCTATTAAAAAAAATGTCCTTCAAATCACCTGTGATGAAAAAGTGAAAAATTGACTATGTCCTTTTTTAGAGTTTATCAGACGGAAATTTTATTTGAAATATGTTTTACCTTATATCTGAAATATTTGTACGACCAGTAAGTTAAAACCTGGGACACCCTGGATTTTTACGGGTGAGAGTGTAGACTGGGGCTTCATCTACTCAATAACTGCAAAGACTTAATAAGCTTTTCAAACGTGTAATTTCAGTCAGTTCTTCAGCGTTTGGTCATAAAAAAAATTCAAAAAACATTTGTTCAGTAAAGAATCTATCAAAATAGTGTTTGAGAAGAAGTTTGACAAGCACAACGCAGATCTTGTTATGGCTTGTTTATATTAGTTTAGGTTCATTCTATAACATTTTTTAATTTTTATATTCATATTGGTATCGTAAGTTAAAAAATAGAAACGCCCTCAATGTACGCCGTGGAATTGATCCCACATGTCTTGAACTATTACCCTTAGGATTTAGAACTGTTTAGTTCTGAAGTTTTTATTATTAAAAAATAATAATAATTACGGTCATTTTTATTGCATAATGTAATTAATGTATAATTTAATAAAAAACATAGGTAGTCTACTTTTTTATATGTACAAATCCATATAATTCTCATTTTTCAAGGCAATCGATTAAACTTTTTTTTACTTTAAAGGGTATCGAACCCCCTTTTCTCTTTGGGGGGTAAGAAAAAAGGGGAGGGGGCGGGGCGCGCCCATTTATAAAAAAAAAACGGGGGGGGGTTAAAAAAATTAGGGGGGGGGGGGGCCCCGCCCCCGGGGGGGGGGGGGGGGGGGGTTAAGGGGGGGGGTTTTAAAGGGGAAAAAAAAAAAAGGTAATAAAAAAAAAAAAAAAAAAAAAAAAAAAAAGGGGGGGCCCAAAAATTTAAAAAACCCCCCGAAAAAAAACCGCGCCAAAAAAAAAAAGGCCCGGGCGGAAAAATTTTAAAAATTCAAAATTTTTGGCAAATCTATGTTAGAAACAGTTTTTGTACATTTCTACCAAGTAAAAATACCTTACCTTCATTGAGAATATAGTAAAGAACATCATAATGAAGTAATTAATAGATTTACATAGATAATAAGAGTCGAGAATAAGCAATCATAAAAGTTTGGATTTCTCAAAACAATAAAATTGTAGCTAAGATATTTTCTTTATGGACGACAGTATAGACCAACTAAATCCCTTGTATTCTAAACACTGTTGTGACGTTGAATTGGTTGTTTATAATTTTTAAGGAGAAAGCTTTCTGTTTCTGATTTTTTTATCCAAATATTCGTGCTACTGTTGCGTGCTTTCATCCAAATATTCCTGCTAGCATACGTACTCTTAACACTATTTTCGTTTCGAGTAACGTAAACACATTTTTTTCTATTCTCACTCGCCTGAATAAAGATCGAAAAAAGTCTGTGTATACAATATTCGAGTTTCTCCCCGCCGTTCCTTCCCCGATTATTGTAAACATACGTTCGTCTGTCTGACACATCTATTAGTTCCTTCTAATAATAATAACGACAGTCTCCACGATCCGTTTCCATCGAGCCGCCTGTATTTTTACTGGAAGGATGACGAATTCAGGGCAATTATTCTATATCAGAAATATTATATTTAAAAATAGATAAGAGTAATAAATAAGTCTGAGAGTGGCGCGTCTAAAAATACCGGCCGTGGAATTTCAGAGGCAGATGACTGTAAATATGAGGGTGTCTTAAATAGACGGTTTTTATTTCCGGAAGGGAGCGTAAAAAAAGTCTAAATCGAGCATTTTTCCGTTAGGCCGACGTCGAGACGGGAATAAGTGAAAAATCAGATAAGGTCACTCTGCATTCGGCGGGACCACCCAAATGTAATTTATATAGAGTGAGTCATAAAGGAATGGGACAAGACTAAACTGGAGATACTAGACACCAAAATATTATGATTGAGCTCAACATGCCTTATACCAATGTCGCTGGTTTAAGAGATACAGCGTGTTCAAAGTTTAAATTTAATTCTGAAATGTATCAATAATTAAGAAAGTTTCGATAGTATAAATCTGAAAATTGGTAGTTTTATGTTTTTTTTTGGCATGAGAAATAAGAATTTTAAGCTTATTTTGACTTTGCTCCTAGAGGGAGATAGTTTCACCGTATTATTTTGGTAAATTAAAACATATTTTTTTCATCTGTTGAGCCATACGTAAAACAATCTCAATTCTACAGAGAAAAGGGACTCTTGTTTAGGTCGTTTAAATCTATCGGTTTTTAAGTTATTTGCATTTAAACGGTTCAATGTATTTTTGTTGATTTAAGGAGGGATATACAATTAGAATGACCAAAAAAATCGATTTTTTTTTTTTAAAAAGTTAGCAAATTTCCCGTAGAATACGCTCCTGAAACACCCACTTTAAAAATTCGAAGTCCTGTTCGTTTTAGTCGGCGTTTTTTGAAGACGCCTTTTTTCGCGCGCAGCAGTTACATATATTGAGGCAGTCGAAGGGACCCTTTTTTATTTGAAGGGGTTAAAAGAAAAACAGCCCAAGTAGCTAAATTAATGTTCTGATATAATTAGGCTTAAAGTTAATTTAATCTTGAAAATTCCTAGGTAACATAAAATTAGACTACAATATTATAAAAAATGCATTTTATTTAATAAAAAAGTCCAAATGAAAAAATCTAATCTACCTAATTATTCATAATCGGAGACTAGATCCACATATTCGAATTCCTCCACATCAATGTCGTTCGAAGTTGAAGCAACTGCGGGCTGTTTTTTTCCTTTTTGCTTCTTTTTTTCTTTCTCCCCATGTGGCAGATTAGTGTAAAAATTGTGATATATGGGGGTAATAAATGGAATGAAATAATTGTCATATTTCACTTTTAGTTGTTCTCCATATAGTGGTTCCAATATAATGTGTTCATTTGCTTTCCCATTCATAAAAAAATCTTTTTTTTCACATACCTACCTAACTATCTTACCCCCTATTAGGTCCTTGATTTCAATAATTATCCCCTCACTATAATTTTATTCCTCCTGTTTGGAATGTAGATCTTGTCTTAAAAGATTTTCTGTAAAATAACCTCATTATCTCTATCACATCCTTTAAGGACTTACTACTTAACATTTTAATAAAAATACTTTTTAAAAAAAAACTCGAAAAACTAATATTAAATATAATTATAGCTAAAATAATATATAAATTTTTATTAAATTTTCCTAAACTTTTGTTGGAATGGGTAAAAGGGTAATTTCAAAAATTTTGGTTCGCAAAAATTCCCATAACCCACAAAGTGTCAACTTATTCGAATAAAAACTTCTAATTAAAAATGATTCTTGAAAAATGCTTTTTTTTTGCGTCTAATGGTATATCCCCCCTTAAACTTTGAACACGCTGTATCTCTTAAACCAGCGACATTGGTATTAGGCATGTCAAGCTCAATCAAAATAATTTAATGATATGTAAATTTGACAAATGTTGACACAAGCCTATTTAGAAAAAATATAGCAATATCAGCGCCTAAAAAAAATCAACAAAATACATTGAACCTTTTAATAGCAAAGACTTAAAACATTTTATCTGTCGAACTGAGCGTTCTCTTAGATTCTCGACTTATTTTACGCATGGCTCAACAGATAAAAAAATATGTTTTAATTTACCAAAATAATAAGGTGAAACTAGCGCCCTCTAAGAGCAACATCAGAATTAGGTCAAAATTCGTAATTCTCACACCAAAAAACATAAAACTACCAATTTTCAGATTTATACTCTAGAAAGTATCAAAACTTTCTTAATTATTGAGATATTTCAGAATAAAATTTAAACTTTGAACACGCTGTATATCTTAAACTAGCGACATTGATATAAGGCATGTTGAGCTCAATCATATTTTTTGGTATCTAGTATCTCCAGTTTAGTCTTGTCCCATTCTTTCTGACACCCTGTATATGGTGGGCCATCAGATGGTTTCTTTTTAAAATTGCTATTAAAACTACATCGTTTTTAATCGAATATTTTTAAATGATTGTTGCCTTATTCAAGAAAGTATGCCTTCCCATTATTTATGAAAAACAATTTCAGTTAAATGGCCGTCGCGGCTGGCTTGGCAGTAGTTCATTCTTTTCACCCAATTTTGCTGTACATTTTCGATTATTTGTGGCTCTATTGCACGAATAACTCGATTGATGTTTTCCTTCAGTGCGTCAATTGTTTGTGGATCTTTGGAGTAAAACGGTCATTAATATGTTCCCATAAAAAATAGTCTAACGGTATTAAATCTCAGCTGCGCGATGGCCAATTAATGTCTCCAAAACGGCTGATAACACTGTTACCGAATTTAGTGTGCAAAAGATCGATTGTTTCACGGCTTATGTGACACGTTGCTCCATCCTGCTGGAACCAAAGCTCTTCCAAGTCCATATCGTCCAATTGCGGATACAAAAAATCAGTTAAGATGTCTCTGTGACGCATTTCATTTACTGTAACGCTGTTACCATCTTCATTTTGAAAGAAGTACGGACCAATGATGCCACCCACCACTACAAGACCCACACCAAACAGTCATTCTTGTCGTCAACCGACGATCTGAACGCACAAGATCCGGTATTCTATCGACATTTTCATCGGTTCTTGAAAATGAAGGCCTTCCGCTGCATGGTTCATCTTGAATCGATGAACTTTCTTCCTTCTGAGAATGCCTTAAACCACCGAAAAACCTGGGCTCTTGAAAAAACGCTGTCTCCGTAGGCGTGTTGAAGTTTTGCAAAAGTTCCGTTGCGCTGTGTCCAAGTCTGAAGCAAGACCTGATAGCACACCGTTGCTCAAAATGAATGCAACTCATTTTTAAAACCCACTAGAAAAAAAAACGGTTTACAGAAACAGTCACAAAGAACAAACAAATGACTCTAACAAGTTCAAACTTGTACTGAAGGTGCATTACATGTTAACCTACCGCCCTTCTAAGTCCCATCTTCACAGTGTTGCTAGATCGTGCGCTACGTTGTCAGTCTCATTACTCAATTTACACACCTCTTATGTCTTGACGGAAATGCGCATTTTTTGTCATTCTCGCCAATCTTTATGTATTCCATTTAAGGAAGACAATATTTAAGAACATCCTTAAATTAATAAATACCTTGACGTGCTAGACTAGCCTGGTTTATATTTAACATCAACAAAAGGAAACATGCTGTTCACCAAATACCTAAGATTTCCAGTGTAATCGGCACAGTGTGTTAAAACTATTATAAATTATAAAGCTTGTGATAAATGTTATTGTTATGATTACGAATGTTGTTAAGGACAAATGCGGTTTATTATTTTTTGTTTTACCGTTGTTGTTTATAAGTCTTGTGACACTGATTTGTATTACAGTGAAAAATAACATGTTTTTATAGGACGCCGATTTTCAAAACAAATACGTTACCTACATGCATATATGCCTTTTCATATATGTATTTTATTCTAATTTCCTTACGTTTGTAAAAGGTGTTTGCCAACCTCATAACATTTTTTTAAGGTCGAAGTATAATTTAAATCGGACTATTTTCTATTTTTTAATTTTTTTTTTCCGCTGTGAATGGTTAGATAGAAACTAGAGTACATTTTATGACCTATGTAAAAGTTGTTATATATATTTTTTTATCGTTTCTCCATATTTTCAAAGCTGCCCTTAACTTAAGGGTTAAATTAAGGGTCGGATTTTATATTTAAACTATTGTTTACAATATTTATTTATTTATAAAAAATAAGCAGTAGAAAATCGTTTTCTTTCCTCGCTAGACTTATTAGTTCTCGATATTTTTTTGAACACAAAATCTCCAAGCCTTCAAATATCCCCAAAGAAAATAGTCCAGGGGCTTAACATCAGGAGATCTCGGAGGGAATTCTCTTGGCCCTCTTCTTTCAAGCCAGCCCCTTAGGTCCCTGGATTATTTTCTTTGGTTTTATTAAATGAAAAAGTCTTAACCACCAGACCACAAAATCAGAAGATTTAAAGAACAGAATACGGTGGAAATTAGACAAATCAAAGTCAGATTATGGAAACACTTGCTCAATAAGTTAATCTTTGGAAATTTGAGCACAAGTTGGCATGATCTAACATTTTATTTTCAATATTACAGTTAGTTTTTGATAATATTCAAATTTGTATCTCATAATTTTCATTTAGAATTTTCACAAAAATGTTTCAATGCTAGGTGGTAGAATTTTTTACGCAATCATCACCTTGAAGATCATTTGAAGGTCATCGTTTTAAATAATACTGGAGTTATCAAATCCAACTCCAAAAATAGGGAAATTACCATTTGAAAAAATTGATGATGACATCATCTCTCGAAAACAGTTGACGATCGAAAGGTGGGCGTGCCAGTCAAAATATGCATTTGTGCATTTGCCTGTTTCGTATATTTTTTTGCAAAACTTGCCGGTTTCGGTTTTATTGAATTTGTGCTGTACTTTTGCCTTTGTCTGTATTACGTGTAACCCGTACAGTATTTTGTTTAGCGTATAACGCCAACTAATCAAGGTTGCACCGGCAGGCTTAACTCTAAGCCTTGGATACGCGTCGTAAAATTTATACACACTAACCTTTATTTTGTTTATTTATTACAAAAGTTGACAGCCGTCTAAATAGTGAAATTATGTCAAGATTTCAGCAAGAATGTTAATTATTGTTTATCTTTGCTAGGTGTAGTTTTTTGTTTGTCTAATGAAATCTGTAATATTAGAAAGGAATGCGATTTATAGTTTCTACGAGTTCTGTTCGAATTTCGAATTAACTGTATTTTTGTTATTAATTTTGTTGTTCATTTTCGATATGTAGGCACGTAATTCAGATATGAATCAGAAAATTCGCCTTTATAAGGTACATATGCATACTCGCGTGGAACTTTAATTTGGAAGCATTGGAGATTCTATTGCATGCATTTGAAATGCATGGAATATTGGTAGGGCAAGATAGGCGGAGTACGTAACGCAACTTTTTTTTAACTTTGCAAATAGCGAAGTTAAAGCCATTATTTGATACTTTTGTACCTCCCGGTATACATGGTGTCCCAGTTAGTGTCTCCCTGCCGTTATTTTGGTTACTTTTGAGCTAGAAAAAATTCAGATACTCAGGTTATGCAGCATTTTTCAACGAATCTGAAATTTGTCTCAAGATTATTATATAGGGTGTTGTTAAAATTATGTGATAAAGTCATATCTTAGTGCGGCATGTTATTATGGGCTATACACGGGGTATTATAAAAGTGTATGTTGTCAAATCATACTTCCGGTTTCACCAGACGTGACTTTAGTACTTCATTAGTTTTTTTTTTCGTCACCCAATATGTTTTTCTAAAACACCCATGAATTATAGCATTTTTTGGCTATACGAGGTGCGTAAATTAAGTAGTGAGACGGAGATGGGACTTTGAAAAGCGGTAAGTTAACATGTAATGCACCTTCAGTACAACTTTGAACTTGTTAGAGTCATGTGTTTGTTCTTTGTGACTGTTTTCGTAAACCGTTTTTTTTTTCTAATGCGTTTTAAAAATGAGTGGCATTAATTTTGAGCAACGGTGTGCTATCGGGTTTTGCTTCAGACTTGGACACAGCGCAACGTATAAAATTGCAAAACCTCAACACGCCTACGGAGACAGTTTTTTCATGAGCTCAGGTTTTTTGGCGTTTTAAGGCGTTCTCAGAAGGAAGAGAGTCGATTGAAGATGAACCGATGCAAATGTCGATAGAATACGGGATCTTTTGCGTTCAGATCGTCGGTTGACGATAAGAATGATCGGGGAAGAGTTAAATTTGAATCACACCACTGTTCATCAGATTTGGAATCATGGACTCAGACATCAATAGACTAAGGAATTGGGGATGGGAAGAATTTGCGCAAAAATGGTTCCAAAAAACCCTTAGCAGGAACAAAAGGACATCAGGAGAGAAACGTGTCTCGACTTTTTTGGAATCGATTGAAAATTATCTCCATTTTATGGAAACTGTTGATGAGACTTGGGTGTTTGTGTACGGACCAAGCGCCAAAGCATGGAATGGCACACTTCAAGCTCTCCAAGACCCAAAAAAGCAAGAATGAGCAAGTCGATGATCAAATTCATGCCGATTTGCTTTTCTGATAGCCAGGGAATTGTTCACAAAGAGTTTGTGCCTCCAAGCCAAACAGTAAATCAACAACTTTTACAGAGAAGTTCTTGAAAAATTCGAAAAAGGGTCATGCGTGTGAGACCAAACATCAAGAACAACTGGATGTTACAACACGACAATGCGCCTTATCACACGCCTCATCACCTCAAGGGACGTCATTTTGGGACAATTTAAACGGAGAACATTTAAACGGATGTAACCGAGCAGCTGAAGGCTATTCCAGTATACGAGTTCCTGCACTGCTATGAGAAACCATCTCCAGCGCTGTGTCTTCCCCAAAGAATTAAAAAAAATCAGTCTCATTACTTAATTTACACACCTCGTATGTGTTATGTGTTATACATTTCTAGAATCAGGGTAGATTCTAACGTTTGGCAAGGTAATTCATTTAAAAAAAATACCGATGATATCATCACTCACAGATGGTTTACCCTATATTCAGAATTGTGAAAATATAGAAAATTAAAATAAAAATCGACCTGTCTCGGAAACCTACGTCAAAATTGTTTATTTAGCTAATAACGAATTTATGCTTGACTTTATGGACGCACTGTATTTTGTTAAATATCCAAGGATCACAAAAAATAAATAAAAATTAAAACAATATGGATCTAAAAGTATAACAATTACTATCTTTTAACCGGTTCCTACTAGTGAATGGGGTATTTATATTGTTTGGATAATTTTTAAAATTACCCATCACTTAGCGTGGATGTTATACAAACAAATATTTAAATAACAATGGCTGGTAATTAATATGAATATTACGAAAAGGAAAGTGAGACTGAACAAAAGCAACAAACTTGTTTTTTTGTGTACAGTCGTGGTTGTACGTATTTATTTAGTGCGCTATTTGGCATCTTGGCTTTTCATTATTCCGTAACATCTGGAAAATAAATGATTAGTGGCACAATAAAAACTAATGCTCCTAATATAAATGCATATTTTACGTACATTCCATCGAGACTACAATGAATACACGAGTATCGAGCTGTTTAAAAAAATATCTGTCTCTCGATCTGTCTGTCTGTCAATCTTTGTGTAAACTTTAACTCCAGAACACTTCCAAATTTAGATCTGATGTTTAATTAACTAAGGAATTTGAGAATAAATTTGATTCTTGCTTAATTTCTAAACCTTCTGAGATATTAAATTGATTACTTGGTCCATGCACGTAACTTAGGAGGAAATATGAGGAAACATCAATTAAAACCTTCATTTTTTACAAGCACCAGGCGAAAACTGAACTAAAACAGTTGTTCTTTTTCAGTCCGGAAATAATAAAGTACCTAATCATCAATATTGTAATTGTTCATGCCAAAAAGGAGCAATTGACTTGCAAATAGTTTATTTCAGTGACATAATGCCAAACGTGTTTTCTTTCGGTTGAAATGGAGTAAGTTACTTGCACCGCAAACGTAAAAGTAGAGAGAGTGTTCCCGGTATGCTGCCTTACCAGGCCATCGCCATGGACTACGCCGTCTCCTCCGGCTTCCAGAAGCACCAGCCCCCATAGGACTGGGAGTCAACATCAATCCTGCCTTCACACACTCCTGGTTCGTACCGGCGGATCTGTGTGTACCCTACAAACAGACTCCTCTCCTCGAACCAGGGCATGTCATACTTATTATATCTGCTTCAATATTTTATGTCAATCTCGCACCTGACTGATCAATATTCATTGATTCGCTTCTAAATGTTATTTACGCTTTGCCGATGTACTCGAAACCGATATTTATACGAAACCAATACCTCCCTCTACTGTGGACTAACGTTACACCGTCTACTTTAAAATATGTAATAGTTTCCCTGAAAACTAAAAGCTGTAGGAAGGTCCAGCGGATACCCCCATTATTTGTGGTTTCCCCAAAAGAAAATGTACTAAAATTTTGAAGATGTCTTAATTTTGAGCCTCCCAGAAGTAAGTATTCTTCTTGGTCTAAAAATAGTATGAAGGGAAGACATACTTAGATACAGGGACATACAAAACATAGGAGGACATACATATAAGAATATATCTTCTACGGGAAGTACCTAAAGAAATATATATGCTAAGAGATGGAATTAGCAAGTTTTGAAATACGTCGCAAGATTGTGCTATTAATTACTTGGTCACATGAAATAAAAAAAACTCTGTTTGTGCGGCAGATGCGACAATACTTTTCCTACATACTATGAGCTGCTGAATCTATATCCGATGTTGTAATTTAAGTTCCATGTACATATTTTTTGCTAATCTCAAAAAATTACGTATAATCGCCAGTATTTTAGGATAGCATGGGATATATTGCTTTGGAATGATTCGTTGGCCTCATAATACTTAGATAATCAAGTCCCCTTATCAAGTTGGAAGTATTAAAACCCCAGTAAAAACGGAAAGAATTAATTCAGCACCTATAACCTCCGTATAATTGGCGGAAACTGCAAAGGATTTTGCACTCATTTTTTCGACACCAATATTCCAAAAACATGTGACAGACTTAGATATCTGTAAAGGACCCCGCACATTCCTTATGGAAAGTGGCGCTTGGTGAAATTGCTTAAAATTTGAATATGTTCTCCAGAAGCTCCCAATCAAAAGTCCTCATGGGCACTATATCGAGAAATGGACAGTTTTTTTAGATGCTAGGGGTAGGAAGCTTTAGGTGCCAATCAAGCACTCCGAAAGGAACAAAATTCTATTACGTCCACGTCGTTGTTCTCGGGTAGTGATAAAAGTAGCTAAATGACTCCCAGTTGTTATTATTGAGTCTAGTATACCTGTATATATTGAGAGAGAGAGATGAGAATTCGGTAGCTGGCCACTAACCAGTAACCACTTCTGTCGGAGGGAATGGGATTCCCTTCGGTAATCTTTCGTTACCGAGACGATAATTATTTCATTAGGGAGAGAGCAATGTGTCAGTTTCTTGGCAAATATCAACTGCCAATGGCCACATTTGACATATGCTTCCAAAAAAACGATTAGAAAATGTCTCCACTCCCGCTAGTAATGTTCATTTCTCTGGGAAAAAGGCAAGATGGCAGTTTCTCGGTAGCTGAGAACTGTCAATGGACACTTTTGACTTAGGATTCGGGATCAGCCACCCCAAAATTCCTTGGATATCTCTGAAAAATAACGTGAAAAAGAATGCAAAGACCTACGGTCCAAACGAAAAGATTTTGTAGTCATGGGCAAGACCCCGGGTAGGAAACTTCCTTCCCCTACTATCTAAAAAACTGTCCATTTTCCGACTTCGTGCCTATGAGGACTTTTGAGCTTCGGGAGCTTCTGGAGAATAACGTATTCAAATTCAGACAATTTCACCAAGGACCACTTCCCATTAGGAATGCTTTTATCACCCATCCATTTCATACTTACAAAAACTAATACTAGTACACTCACAGCAGTCTAAAATACAGATATTGTACCTAACCTGGATTATGTTAGGTAAGAACATAACCTAACATCACTTTCCACAAACTTAATTGAGATGATACACTGGTAGTCGCCGTTTCTAAAACTCGATAGAGGGAAGTTTAAAAAAATATGATTTTTTTTTAGCTTTTTTCTGTAGACTTAGATATCTGTAAGTTCTGTCACCAACATGTACCATGCTGTCAAAAATGTATTCTAGTACTCCCACAGCAGTTTAAATGTAGAAGTTTTACCTAACCTGGATTAGGTTCGATAAGAACATAATCTAATCTCACTTTCCACACTTTTAATTGAAACGATACATTAATAGTCGGAGGTTTTTCAATCTCGATAGCGGAAAGTTTATAAAGACATGAATTTTTGTAGCTGGCCTGGAATTAACGCAGCGTATATTGTAAGATGTAACGTTTTAAAATGATTTATATCTATATTTTTAGATATTCGATCGATACGTATAAACAAACGAAAATGTAAAATTCTAACGATATCCGAAAATCCACACCGGTCTTTGTCTATTTTCGTCCCAGCGCCGTCTAAAATTAGCACAGCCGCACGAATCTATTCGTAAAACCTTTGTTTTGATATCGATCATCGGATACACAAAAACATTTCGTAGACCGGGATTTTAAATTATAGTAGTTTACAGTTGGCGGTGACGTCTCGATATATTCATCTAATCGTGGCTACCGATTAATTTGCTCTGAAGCAGTATATCTCTTGTAAAGTGACAACTACTGACAAAAGTATAAAAAAAGCGATTGCAATTTAATGACTTATTTTCAAAATAAAACTGATATCGTAAATTCAAACGGTTTGCCCAAAGAAAATGACGTGTTACAATGTTATTATGAATGTGGTAGAAATTACGCTGTTGGAATATGAAGATTTCGTACGAGAAATGGTTTGAGAGCCTATTTCAAGGAAATAAGCAACATAAAAAGGAATTGTTAGTTACTGTCACATCTGACAGCTGCAAAAGGATCACTTCTTGTGTGGTTCTACAGACTTAGGTCAGACTCGTGCTCAATAGAAATTGCATAGAGATTACAGGAGGTGAAATAAAGGGATTCTGAGGAATAAAGTGATGTGAAAATGTAAGGGAAATCGGCGGTTGTTCGTAGAAGAGGTTTTAGAAGAGTTTCCTCTCCAGGTTGAGACAACGATGTCCTACGAACACCATATAACTGAATACGGCTTTCCTCGTATGCGCATTTTGTACGGACATAATATCCAATTAAATTCATGTACGAAGTACGGGGAGATCTATGTATTAAAGAGAACATTTTCTAAAATTCGATAATTAAATTCGACAATTAATAGATAGATAATAGTAAGGAATAGGGTGATTTTTTTTCAACTATTTTTTTGTTTTTCAGTCCCCACTTGAAACTTTGTTGAATATGTTGAAAAAAAAACCCTGAAAGTTACAGCCCTTAATATTAATTTTTAGTACTTTCCCAAAGCGTGAAAAGATTTTCCATTTAAAATACACGTAAATCGAAATATTTTTTTTCAAATTTCTATAACTCAAGTCGCATTTTATGCTATTACGTTGGTCTTGGTCTCAATTTACTCAGAATAAAACACTCTACAAAAGTACCCATTGCAGCGAAAATGTAACTTGTATTGGTGAGTTGGTACAGGTCGCTGAAGTTGATTTTTATCCAAAATTCTCGTTCTTTTGCTGGTATCTCCGAAATTATTAATTTTACAAAAAAAAAAAATGTAAATGAAAAATGTGTTGGAAATTTAATGTAGGCACTACAAAAAAAGGTCCTATATATAGACCAAATTGCTGAGATTAATATTTCTTGAGATATTAGCTGAGCAGTACAAAATCATCGAACCAAAGTTTGCCTCGATAAACCGTAAACATTTTGTACTACTCATAAGTTAAAGTCTAATATCTCAAGAAATATTAATCTCAGCAATTTGGTCTATAGGACCATTTTTATAGTAAATTAAATTTCCAATAAATTTTTGATTTACATTTTTTTGGTAAAATTAATAATTTCGGAGATAACAGCAAAAAAAACGAGAATTTTGAGTAAAAATCAACTTCAGCGACCCGTACCAACGGGTTTTTTTCGGTCGCATATAGGATTGGTTTTAATGACTTGAAGTCATTATGAAATTGAGCGTTGCGGCTTAAAATTCGTACTTTTTGGCACCAAAAAAACATAAAACCGCCAATTTTCAGATTTATGCTATCAAAACTTTCTCAATTATTGAGAAACTTCGGAATAAAATTTAAAATTTGAACAGGCTGTATCTCTTAAATCAGCAACATTGGTATAAGGCATGTTGAGCTCAATCATAATATTTTGATGTCTAATATCTCCAGTTCAGTGTTGGCCCATTTTTTCTGACTCACCCTGTATACAGCATGCATATGGTAACATTTCTAAAACAATGACGGCTTTTGGATAACCCACGTAATACAATACTATTTTATGTACCCCGTTTCGTATACCCCGTTCATTCGGAACTTGAGATGAATCCAAAAAAAATAATAATAAAAGTTTTCAGGCGTCTCGCGCCGCGTCGCTCAACACGTGGGCGCGGGACGCGAAGCTGCCGAGCAACACGGATATTAAGTCGACGATTTGTCAAATGCAGAGACGTACTTCGCTGATATATTTGACAGGCGATAACGCGGCGCGTTATTATTTCAGCGGGGTCGCGTCGATCGCGTCGGCCGTTTCGTCGGCGTCGGCGTCGCTCGCTAATGACCGGCTCTAAACGGTCCGTGAAAGCGGTTCCCATAATTGGTCGATCACTTAAAATAAACCGCGCGCGGAATTCGCATACAGGGTTTGTCCGGAAAGTAATGTCAGTGAGCTTTGAAAAATGGTTTTTATTGGTTCTATTTGTATAAATATTTAGAAACTTTCAAAATACATTCCTCCTGCGTCCACACATCGGTTCCAGCGGGTCTTCCACGCATCAAAAGCCGCACGGTAGACGTTTTTCGGAATCGCCTTTAAAGCGTCTGTGCAAGCCTTCTGAATGTTTTTCACCGACCCAAAATGCTGTCCTTTCATTGGGGTTTTGAGGCGCGGAAACAGAAAAAAGTCTGGGGGGCCACATCGAGGCTGTAGGGAGGCTGGGGAACAACGGTGATGCCTGCCTTGACGAGGTAATCGGCCACGAGGAAGCAGGTGTGCGAAGGCGTATTGTCGTGGTGAAGCTTCCAGGATTTTGAGATGTCTGGGCGGACGCGATTCACACTGCGTTTCAGCCGCTTCAGCACCTCGACGTAAAACTTTCCGGCTACGGTTGTCCCCTGAGCAACGAACTCATGATGGACCAATCCCCGGCAATCAAAAAAGACAATCAACATTGTCTTGATCTTTGACCTGGATATGCTGGCCTTCTTGAGGCGAGGGGAGTTCGAAGTGTGCCATTCCGCACTTTGCCTATTCGTCTCCGAATCGTATTCAAAGACCCAACTTTCATCCCCGGTAATGACGTCATCAAGGAAAGCGGGGTTTTCTTCGCAGGCGTTCAAAAGTTCTTGGCAGGTTTCGACGCGCCTCGCTTTTTGATCGTCCGTTAGCACTTTTGGCACGAGCTTCGCGCACACCTTCCTCATTCCTAAAGACTCCGACACAATTTCGTGAACAATGGTTTTCGTAATGTCTAATGTTTCGGAAATTAAACGGACACTTAGACGACGGTCAGTGTTCAACAAGTCACGCACACGTTTCACATTGGCGTCGGAACTGGAGGTTGATGGCCGTCCAGCGCGGTTCTCGTCGTTGACATCTTCCCGACCTTCTGCGAAGGCCTTGTGCCACCGGAAAATTTGCCTGTCCGAAAGACAATCGACGCCGAAAGCCTTCTTCAACATTGGAATGGTTTCCGCAACACTCTTCTCCAGTTTCACAGAAAACTGTATCGCCATCCGTTGCTCAAGCGAACGTTGCATTTTTTCTTGCACCGGGTCACTGTAACGACTCTCAAAGAACGAGTGATGCGACCGCTACAACGACCGGTAGCCAACTGACGCTTGTTGGATCTTGTTGCCAGATCCCCCCCCACCACAATCCCAGCACGTAAAGCGCGGGTTGGCGCGTACAGTCTCGGGAAAAAAAATCACTGACATTACTTTCTGGACAAACCCTGTAGTATAGTAGAATTAGGATTTAGCCGAAAAGTAACTGACACCTCACCTAAAAAAAATGCTTTTTTGTAGAGGAGGCTGAAAATATTAATCGTTTTTTGGCAACAATTTAAAATTATCGCTGCATTGTTTAAATAATTCGCAAAGGTGCGAAAATCAGGTTTTTTTTTGAAATAAAAAAGAGAACCGTAAACTATAATAAACTAAAACGTAAACTATATAAAAAAAATGTTTCAGATACAAAATGTAACTAGTAAGAAACCCTACAAAACCCATCGAAATTTGCAAATCGGTTAATTTGTTTATCTGCAAAATTGAAAAAACCGTCAAAATGGCCCCTTATTTCAATTGCTTATAAATAATTATAAAGTAAGCATTGTGACTTTAAAAGTATTGGAAAATGTAGGTATCGGTATACTTAAAAAAGCTTTTGCAAAAAAAGTAAATTGTTTATTAATAAGGTGGTTTCGTAAAACAGCCCTTAATTTTTTTGTAAACATTATAGAGTAACGATTCAAAATGGATTCTCTTCTTGATGAGTTTGACTATCAAGTACATCGAAAAATTAATTGAATTTCACAAATTTAATTGTTTAATGGTAATGGTAATGACAATCGTTGAATAATATTATTATATATAAAATAAGTCCCTTGGAGTAATTTGATTAAAGTTGTGAGTATTCCCAAAGTCATTTTTTTCACGAGCTACCCCAAATAAAAAAAAAATTATCATTCTACGATGTATAGTTTCGGAGATAATCGAAGGAGAACCACACTGCTGCCGCTGCCGTGCCGTCATCACTCATGCATCCACGCGCGTTACTAAAATAACGATGCACATTATTATAATGCTGTAAACGAAACCGACTACTACATACTTTCGAAATTCTTACATAATACAGAGCAAGATTTGATCTTATCACTGTGTTAAGTAATAAAAATCAAAAAATTGAATAAGTTATGAGCGCAAGAAAAGAAAAAAACTCGGCTACCAAGTTATTTGGAGCATTCATTTTTTTTCAATTCGCAGAAAAAATCGTAGCTGTAAAATGATTCTAGTCTCAACATTGTACGATAAAAAACAAAAGAGTTGTTTCATTTGTTTATAACTTTAAAACGGACGTACTTTTCAATGTCAATTTTAAACAATTTGCAATTTAAATAATGACCATAAGGTTTCCGTACTAATTAAATGTTTTGGGAAATATATGATATGATCAGACAATTTTCAAAATTCGATATCTCGATGAAAAAAAAAGATATTTGAGCAAACTTGACGGCATTTTAAAAAAGAAAGATTTGTCATTTAATATCCCATATACGGTTTTTCGAGAAAAAAAATTCGCAAAGCTACATAACCTCAAATATGTCAAAAAACGTGTTTTTTTCAATTTTAGGTTAAGATATCTCAAAATCCTGACATGATAGAGCAAAACTAAAAATAGATTCGAATTCAGCGTCGAAAAATACATAAGAAATGTATGGTCTGACCCCAGATCTAGACATATTTTTTTTGTAAACCTGTGTAATTTACAGCAATTTCTGAGAACTTTCACATGTAATATTCAAGGTCAAAGTAGATTCCAAAAAAAATGTTAAGGTCGGCATGGATTCTGGATTCTGCATTATGGAAGCGTGTGAGGGCAACCTTCAAAAGCCCGCAGCACTTAAGCTCCGTTGGGCTTTTGTACTTCCTCTCTTGGGAGTTCAATCCATCTAAGTCGTCGGTCATCTCAATGTTTTAAAAACAGTAACGACGTTGCTGAGAGGAATCTCATAGGGAGTCAATAACTTGCTGCAGTATTCACGGTGTTCCATCCAGAGCTCCATCTTGTTTAATGTTTGTTTGTTTGTTTGTTTGATCTTTATTTCCATTAGACTTTGACTACAAAGTATAAGTTAAGTCAATATGTTTGGTAAAATACAAAAGTATACGTATGAATATAAGCTAAAAGAAAAAATGTAAATATAAAATAGCACTAATTGTAAATTTAAAACTAAAATGACACATCCACTAATAGTTACATACATACATACAATTATAACATATACACTTATTCGCACATATTGCTACATAGACAATAGGTCCATATAGACAATAGGTACATATTGTTAGAAAATAGATCCAACAATCCTCCTTCTGCTCATAGCTGCAAACACTAAATTTTTTGTGGGTGTAGTGGAGTTTCAATATATAAAAGTGAGGTCTGATTGATGGTCTGATGAGTTGTCTGCACTCCAAGTTTCATATTCTGGGAGTAACATAGCCCGTAAAATAACCAAGCCTCATCTCATCCAGTCTAATAGAAATCCAAATCAAAACCAATCTAATCCAAATCAAAAAACCAAACCAAAATCAAAAATTCAAAAATTCGTTGACGTGTTGTGTAGGATAGATTCACTTGGCTCAGATGGGTAATTGATGTCCTTGGATTGTCCGTTATCACTTGCCAAACCATTTCAGTGTCTTCTTCTGTCCCTACTCTGGGTCAGCCACTTCCTTGTTTCCGATGACGTTTCCAGTTTGCCGGTACTAATTTGGCAAACGTTTTACTGACCGGTTAAAATGGTCTAAATGAATATTTGCGTCTGGAAAGAACTTCCCTGATAGTCCAGGCGAGGTAGCAAACAACAAGCGATTTTTTAAAATAATTAGTTGCGGCACTTTCTCAACATGATAATTAGGAGAAAAATCGTACGAATCGAATGAAAATGTTTTGGACAAAATCCGATTGTAGGATCATTGCGAAATATTTGCAAAAAGGTGCGAAAAAAAGTTTTTTTTTCGACTTTTTAGGAACGAAAAAAAAGTTGAATAAAAAACAAAAAATATCACGTTATAGCGCTTGAAAAGACGAATAAAATGGTTTTTGGATCATTAAAATCGATTGATAAGTTTTTGCATAAAAAATAAAAACCGCGAAAATTAGCGATTTTTCGATGTTCAATTACTCGGTCTGTAGTTATCCTAGAAATGTCTTTTCCAAATTGTCTATTTCCACAATAATTGTCGTAGAGCAATTTTGCAAAAAGCTACGTGTTCTTGAAGACTTCTTCTACAACCATATCAAGTTTGCAGTGGATCCGGAAATAATAAGTACCTCAAAAGCGCGTCTGAAAAACGTGCAATTTTTAGAGAGCGGCCGCGTGGACGCACGAGCGAAGGGGAAGTGGCACGGTGGTGGGGGAACTCTCTCTCCCGCGGGCACAGCAAAAAAAAACATCAATTTTCGAACAGTAGTTCTCGAGAAATCTCAATTGTTTCCGGCTTGTCGAATTTGAACGTGCGCGATCGCTTTTCGGGCGCCCGCTCCGCCCGCGGGAGAGAGAGTTCCCCCACCACCGCGCCATTTCCCCTTCGCTCGTGCGTCCACGCGGCCGCTCCTCTAAAAATTGCACGTTTTCAGACGCGCTTTTGAGGTATTTAGTATTATCGGATCGACTTCAAATTTGATATGGTTGTAGAGGAAGTCTTCAAGAACACGTAGCTTTTTGCAAAATTGCTCTATGACAATTGTTGTGGAAATAGGGGGACGTTTTACTAAAGTACCTGTTTTTACTTTTTCGCAATTTGCGCTAAAACTTTAACTGTAGATAGGTGTTTGAAAACTCTCCCATTTGAGCCCCAGAAAACATTTCTAGGATAATTAGAGACCGAGTAATTGAACATCGAAAAATTGCTAATTTTCGCTAATTTTTATTTTTTTGTGCAAAAAGTTATCAACCGATTTTAATGATCCAAAAATCATTTTATTCGTATTTTCAAGCACTATAACGTGGTGTTTTTTGTCTTTTACTCAACATTTTTTTTTCGTGCCTAAAAGTCGAAAAAAAACTACTTTTCGCACCTTTTTGCAATTTTTTCGCAATGACCCTACAATCGGATTTTGTGCAAAACATTTTCATTCGATTCGTACGATTTTTCTCCTAATTATCACGTTGAGAAAGTGCCGCAACTAATTATTTTAAAAAATAATCTGCGCCGCCTGGACTATGAAAGGCTTAATGCAGCTCTCATCGAATATATCCAGTTTACATTAATTCTACTGCCATTATTAAAATAAATCTGAAGTGAAACACGCCTCTGTGCTTCCTTATCAGATTAAAATTAATCCATTATTTATTTTACTATTGTGACAGCCACTTCAAAAATTTGACAACAAAGTTTCGCTTCGAGCTTCGACATAACCGCTATTCCGTCTCTCTCATTCATTTTTGATAACGTTTTTTTAATCGCTCATTATAACACAACTCTTATCATATGTCAGTAGTTCCTACAGTAAGTAAATAGCGAAAGAATGGGCCAATATTTCACGACTGACATGCCATATTCGAAATACCTTCGTCATATGAGTTGGAAAGTTGGAAATACTAGACCATGTTTACTACTACAGATTCATGCAAATGAGAGTAGTGTACTTGATTTCACATTTATTCGTGATTGGACTAGCATAACCTCTCCTCCATTGCACAACAGAGGAATACAGAAGGTTAATTTGAAAATGTAAACCCTTTCTTCGACAGTATTTATCCAAAACAAGCCACGCAATTTCTCCCGTATTTTCATTATCGTAAGCTCAAAATGGTAAATACCATCCGTTGTCATAATTGAAATATCGGCCGCGCAACTCACCTTATGTATTAGTGAGGGCAGAACGACCAGCGCTCTCGGAATATCTGCTATTTGTTGTGTGGAACTCGTTTTGAATTATATGTTACGAGTATCGGTATGTTCAGTTGTCGGGAATGCTCAGTGCCGGATGATTTGTGTCGGTGTGTGCAAACGCGTAAAATACTATACAGAACGAGTTGCCGACTCGAAAGGTAGCACCGATCGATGTTGTGGATCCTTGCGATCTGTGGTAAAGGAGTACAGGCGTTTACATTATGGGCGTTCCCTTAATTAGGGGAGAGTTCCTTTGAAACGGACAATTTTACTTTTTTAACTTTGAAATATTGTTTTGATGAGAAAAATATTAAAATTACTTCGTTAGTTTACGAAAAGGGGGTTTGCGAATTAAATTTCTTATCAAAAGCTGGAAAAAAAAAGATAGTCATACCGAAAAAAAAATTCAACTTTATTTTATAAAATGTCCATTTCATGGGGCGTTGCCCTTGTTATGGACAGCTGTGCCCATGAAGTGGACACAAGTACATAATGAATGAAAACAGGTCGGTAGGTAGTTGAAAACGTTCTGTTGTCATAAATAATATTTTAAAAGCATTTCCTGCAAAAAAATTTAAATACCCAGTTACTCCACATGATTCGTGGGCCCACTTATTACATATACGGCACTGAATAAATTCTTCCTTACTCAAACGATATTTTCCATCACAAATTGTGCAAGTCGAATTATCATCTTTCTTACAATTCTCTTTGTCTTCTTCATTTTCGGAACCATGTTCTTGTTCTAGTTGAGTCAAATATTCTTCAAGATCTCGTGGAGGTGGAGATTCATCGTGGAGAGAGATTTGAGTATCACTATCTGAATCACTAGTGCATTGTTTTTTCACCGTTTTTGAATTTTTTTTGTTCTTGACATCCCTCTTCTTACCTCTTTTTCTATCTACTTCCGCTTTCATCAACTCATCCTTCTCAGGTGTGTCTGTTATAACTGAGCATTTTCCCTTCTTTCGGCCACAAGTTTTATTTTTTTTTCGTGGGGGTGCTGTTGGAAATGGTCTTACCATTTCGGGAGAAACTATTCCTAACTCTTCCCGTCCTTCTTTCGTAATATTTTTGTTTACAATACCGCTTGTAGAAGGACTGTTGAGATCAGAAGAAGTAGATGGCTAGTCTAAGATATTGTCGCTTTGTGTTAGATCCACTTTTGATTGTAAGATGGAAGGTAAACTACTATTATCGTTGATTAAAGATGATGGATCAGGCCTGTCAGTTATACTTGAAGGAAGGAAATCATCGTCAGTGAAGATGTTAGAATTAAATGGGTATATTCCGGTTTTTTCAAAAATCTCTTGCAGATATTGCTGATTGTAAATGACTCACTAAAAGCAGGATTAACGAATTCAGCAACCTCGTATATTGTTACAGGTTTTCCTGGATTACCCGTTAGCCAGTTGTTCATTGCCTGTTTGTACCTAAAAATAAAAGTAATATTAATAATGATATAATAAAAAAATAATAATAATAATACCTTGATTTGAACGGGCCATAAACTGCCACATCAAGGGGTTGCATTCGGTGGCTGCAATGAGGAGGTAATGTCAAAATTATTATGTGATTTTTTCTTGCGAAATCAACAACTTGCAGATTCACATGCGTTGCATGATTGTCCATAATAATTAAAGCTTTTTTATCGACGGTTGGTTGAACATGATTCACAAAATGTTTCAGGGATTCAACAAATATTTCTTCGGTCATCCAACCAGAGGGATTTGCCATTCCTTTGGTGCCAATGGGAGCTCCTTTAAGCATGTTTTCTTTAAAATAAACTCGTGGGAATATAAACACAGGGGGAATTGTTCCCCCTGAAGCACTGATGAAAAAAAGGACTGTTGTTAGTGTGCCTCTTTCTGCCGAAGCAATTTGCCCAACTTGTTTCGTACCTCGAACAGCGATTACCTTTGGTGGTTTCGTAACTGTCATACATCCTGTTTCGTCGAGATTCCATATCATGTTAGGGGCAAAATTGTGTTTCTTGTATAATTTTTCCAAATTTGAAAAGAATGTTGTAGTATTCATTTTATTAAAACTGGAAGTTCTACTTAAGGATGTGCTTTCGGGTTGACGTAGTGATAGTTCCTTGTGGCGATTCATGAATCCATGGAGCCAGTGGATGCCTGCTTTATTATTTTTATTCCATTCTGGTGGCGTAACTATTTTATTGGCCACAGCAAATTGATATGCAAGTTCTCTGGTTTGCATTGTTGTCAAACCATGACACATTTTTGACGTTGTTCGTAGGTAAGAAACCAATAGCTCCTCCTGGTCTTTAGTTAATGTTTTCCTATTACCAATATTTCTTACATATTGGAAGTTACCTTCTGGAGAGTTTTTGTGTTTTTTTTAACAAATCGGCCAACAAAGATTTCGAAATACCTGTGTCTTTGGCAACACTTCTTATGGAGAGGTTCTGATTTATGACAGCCTCCACCGCATCTTGAATTTCTTCATCAGTCTTTCTTAATCGTAATCCAAAAATAATTGGATTGTAAGGTACGTGCCTTAAAAAGAACGGGATCTTAATATTGCACTATAATTTTACATTTTCCTTGAATCGGACACATCGGTTCCTATGAATTGGACGTCCAGTTCATGGGCAGTGAGGTGTCCGATTCAAGGAATATGCCGTTTTAAAATATAACCTCAAACCACGATCTTTACATATCGTTATATTAATAATATGGCTTACCTGTCTGATGAGAAACAAATCCTCAATATTTCTATACAAAGATCGATTAATAATAGTCACTGGAACCGGAGTTATTCACTTCGTAAACTCACATAAATATTTACTATACCGGCTTCGTATTTATCAATGCATCAGTCGTCAACATCAAGCGGGCCACTGATTTCAGTTTTGTCCACGAGAGGTCGCTTGATAGTGCAGATTTAAGGCGACCGTAAGCAATGCTACATTACTGCCAGGTATAGTAAGAAACTAGAGTGTCCAATTCATTGGCTGTCCAGTTCAAAGGAACTCTCCCCTACCTTTTAACGCGGTACACAGTGTGGAAATAAAGTATGGAACCTGTGAATTATTTCAAAAACTGATCATTTTTGGAAAAAGCGCTCGGACATGTCCATTGAATTTTTTTCCAAGGAACATTTTGGTGGACTTAGTTATGCCGGAAAGTGCCGCATGGCGGCACCACAGGTCACGACTCAATTTTTTTTAAACTACAAGGTATAGTTTTTGTTAACTCTTTTACAAAGCTGACCTCATTCTGAGTAATTTCATGTGCAACTTGTATGGGATTACTCGGGAAAGTTTTTGAGAAGTGGTTAGTGCATGCACACTGACACTCGTTTTTATTAATTTCGATAGTTTCTGGTCCGATTTACCCAAGTAGGTGCTCCAAATGTCCCCCGTTTACCGTTTGGCAATGTGTCAGGCGTTCAACAAATGCCCTTTGCACGTTGCCTATCGTTTCCGGTGAGATCAGCCTCATCTCGGTACGAATGCGTGCCCTCAGGTCTTCGATATTACCTGGTCTGTCCACATAAATCTGGTTTTTGAGGTGTCCCCATAGGAAGTAGTCCAGCGGGTTCAAATCAGGAGATCGTGCTGGCCACTCTACGTGACCCCGTCGACCAACCCATCGATTTAGGAACACCTTATTTAGGTATTGTCTGACCCCTAATGCATAATGCAGTGCACCATCCTGTTGGAACCAGATGTCTGGTGCAAATTCACCATGTTCTACTCCTGGAAAAAGTTCGATAAGAGTAGGTACCACTTGCGTTTGCAAGATCACTAGATATTGTTGTCCATTTAAATTCCCGTCTATGAAAATCTGTCCAATAAGTCTATTTTTTATCATTCCCGCCCAGACGTTAACTTTTTGAGGATGCTGAGTATGGGCTTCCTGCATCCAGTGAGGATTTTCTGCTGCCCAATATCGACGTTTATGTCGATTAACCGTGCCATTCAAGAAGAAGAAGGCCTCGTCGGAGAACAGAATATTACCAGCAAAATTCTCATCCTTGTTACATCGGATTTACATTTTTTCGCAAAATTCATTTCGACAAAATCATCCTCTGAGAGTTCCTGCATTAAAGGAATTTTGTAAGGGTGGAATTTCTGCTTATGAAGGATGTTTCGTACCGATGTGTGGCTAAGATGAAAATCGACGCCCATTTGGCGAGTTGTTGAATGGGGATTATCTTGAACCTGGGGCATGACATCTAATTGAGTGTTTTCTGGAACAGGTGGTCTGCCTGATTTAGGCAAATCCCTTACATGCCCCCAGCTTGAAATTTGGCCACAATTTTAGTTACCGTTGATCGTACTATCGGTCGTTCAGGACTTCATTAAATAAAGTGCAAACCTCGGAGTGTGACCTCCTGCGATCGCCGTACCATAGCATCATAAGAATCTGAATCCTGTCAGTTTCATTTAGGTGTGCCATTTTTATGCGGTAGGCAAACAAAGATCGCTCTATTAAGTCTTGAAAAAGACTAATTGAAGAAGAAAAAAGAAGTCGAGAAAAAAAGAAAGATAAGGTGAAACAGAAGGGTTCGATTTGAAAACAACGGTTTTGTTATGCCTCGTCGGAGAATACAAGACGTACCTAGAATTCGAAATCAGTTCAAAGCCGACAAAAGCCAAGTAGTAAGTGCGAACCAGGGTGAAGCCAGACAGCAATGAATCATGTAATACCTTAGGAGCAAATGCGCATGCGTTCTCCTACCCTTGAAACCCACTTTTCAGCACAGGTGCGTGAGCAAACTATGTGTACTCTGAATGATTCCCACTTCAACGAGTTACGGATAGTCATACTCTTCATTATTTCTTTCTTCATACCAGTGGCGGTGCGTGATATTTCAGTTAGCCATATCTTGAAAACGACGCATGGGACCCACTTCACTTTTTAGGTGATGACTATACACCTCTCACAGAAAGGATTTATAGTGAAAAAATCGTCAGCAAAGTTTGCGAAAAAATTTTCAAAAACAGTGGAGCACTCCCTGGGTTCTCAGTAACGCTCTGTGGGATATTTGCAGTATATTTTTTTTTCATAATCTAGAAACAAATATAAGGAGACGTTTTTCGATTTGTTGCAAAATATTTTTTTTTTCAAAAAGTTATGGCCATTTTAATTTCAATTTTATAGAAACATTTTGTTTCCCAAAATTAAAATGGCCATAACTTTTTGAAACAAAAAATATCTTGTAACAAATCGAAAAACGTCTCCTTATATTTGTTTCTAGATTATGAAAAAATATATACTGCAAATATTTCATAGAGCGTTACTGAGAACCCAGGGAGTGCTCCAGTGTTTTTGAAAATTTTTTTCGCAAACTTTGCTGACGGTTTTTTCACTATAAATCCTTTCCGTAAGAGGTGTATAGTCATCACCTAAAAAGTGAAGTGGGTCCCATGCGTCGTTTTCAAGATATGGCTAACTGAAATATCACGCACCGCCACTGCTTCATACACTTCATTCTTTAAGTGTCTAACCGGGATCGGTTTTCTTAATTTTTTTCAAAAACTTTCCCGAATAACCCCATACAAGTTGCACATGAAATTACTCAGAATGAGGTCAGCTTTGTAAAAAAGTATGTCTATCCATAATACATGTTGACATAAGTACACAAAAGTCGACTAAACATGTATCCAGTTTTGTAGGTTCTTTTTCACAGGTTCTTTAAGTAACTTATCCGTTATTATATCCTTATAAATTGGTCGCTAATTATGATAGATGTAGTGTACAGTTCGTATCTATAGAAAATGATTTTCATTCACAAATGTGGGCATCACTAACAGGCAGAGAGTGTCACTAAATGAAATGTCCGGCATAGTCGCCTGATTCGACATCCTGTGAAGGAACGATAAAAAAGTAAACGATTTGAGAACTCTAGCTATTGACCTCTTTTTATGGACAGATTAGAACTGTATTCTAGCAATAATGGTAGATAGGTTATGGTAGTAAAAAAATAAAAAAAAAAACATACACTGATATTTAAAAAAAAAACATGGCTGCTACAGTGGAAGAACTTATTTGAAATAAAGAGACATCCAAAAAAAGTCATCAAAGCTGGCTATGAACGAGAGAGATAGAAATAGCGGTCACGTCGAAGCTTTTCGGTTATGTCAAACTTTTGATAAGTGACTGTCATAATTCTAAAATAAATAATAGCTGTCGTATAATGCAACAACTTTGAAAATTAAATAAGGTTACAAATTTAAGAATAGAAATACGTTTTTTACAAGGCCCACTTCGATGACTTTTTTTTTATGGCTCGTTACTTTCCGATAAAACAAATGGTTAAAAAGATATATGAATTATTTCAGACTTTTGTAGGAATCTCTATATATCAGTGTAGTTGTGTATTTGATATTGTCCTGAGTTTTCCGAGTTTCCTCAGGACTGTAAAGCAAATGCGTTCCCGGAATAATCTTAAGTTGCTTCCATGACATCATGGTAAATAATAGTAATAGCCGTCCCTTCTTCACAGAGATGCTAGAGTGTACCCCAAGGGTTACTTTTCAGAGTAATTGTAGGACGAATATATTATTACTATTATCATCTTAGTTTGGAGTTGATTACAACTCAGAGTTACTAGAAACTTCTGTTTATTTTAAAATCTGTTAAAATAAATTCTAAATCTAAAATTATAGTCAAAATTAATGTTTGGACAGCGGCGTTAAATTTAGGGGGGATAAAAGGTATTATTTAGCCACACCCTACGCCGTTGTCAAAAGTAAATTAACTGTTTTTTCTAAAACCTTTTACCCAAGTCGAAAAAGTGCTAATACAAATATTATCAATTGTGTTTTTTTGAATTTTACTTTAACACACTGTATTTCGGAAACGAAAACTATTTATTTAAGCATACATATTTATTTTAATTATTGAATTAATGATTATTATTTATTATCATTAATGGGAAATGAATTAAAATCTCACAACAATTGATTTAAATAGGTTATTGTACGAAACATTAAACAAAAATATCTCTAAAACCTGTTGGCATACGACAATCTAATGACATACCTGTTTTGTCAACAAATAAATATTTTAGGCCGCAAAAAAAAACTACATTTTTGATGCATTCAGAATGCCGCAGAGAGCGTCTACAACTTACATCAAAGCGATTAACGAATTAAAATTCATTTCCTCAAAAAACACCCAATCACCAAATTTTGCAAAAAACAAAAAATAAAAAGGGGACATTTACGGGAATCGAAAATAAAATTATAACTTTGACACCATGTATATTGGTTACCAATAACTTTTGGACTTAAAGATAAGTTTGGTTAAATCGTAAAATGTTTGTCAAATAATTTGTACTTTCGCTGCACCCACTTAATAACGGGACACCCTGTATGGATTTATGTACAATGTTTTTTGATAAACAAAAGTATATGAACGTGTATATTTAAATATTCATGTTCAAATGTTAGCTGTGGCGATAGTTTAGTGGGTAGAGCGCCAGGTTGTGTGTCCTACGTTTTTTATATGCGTTATTCAATACAATCCTAATGGTCCTAGAGAGAGAATGCCAAATTATATGGAAATATTTTAAATATTGTGTTTGACTAGCATCAATCTTAGGTCAAGAAGAATGTATGTAAATTTAATAACATTGTTTCAACAGGTATATCTGGCAACACCTTAAATGCCGATCGTTTTTCTAGTTCATTTCCGTTTTTAGTGTGCTCCTCTTGTTTTTATCGTTGTAAGTAATATTGATGTAACCTAGATGAGCAAACAAAGCTTATCTAGTTTAAACCTATTTGTTCTTAATTTGCCAAGTCATGGCCTAGTTAACAGCGGGTTACAATTTTCACAATAATAATAATTGGATTTATACGGTGATGTCTTTAATTAAGATTATACTAATATTAGCAGTAGCGCTTCTTTTTTTGTTAAAATTAGCTAGATAAAAATTAGACAAAAAAATGTCTATCACAAAGTATATTGAAGATATCAAATTGTACCTAGAGTTATTGATGCAAAATATTTGCTTTTCCAACAGTGCAATCAGAAGATAAAAGTTTATTGCAATATTATTATAGTACAATTTATTATACTAATTGTATAAAAAGTGCAGCATGTTTAGACGTCACTGACATATGTAGGTAAAGTTTTATTTTTTTAAGTACCGTATTTCCGTCCGATTTGAATCAATGAAAAGTGTAAGTAAAGTTCGAATAAATATGTACACTAGTAGCAAACTAGTGCAGACACTTTATCTCCTAATTTTGTCTTTGACAGACCCTATGCAACCCATACCAACGCTGGTAGTCCTTTGGTCAGTAAGAGAACGATAAATATTTTTAGTGATCAATTGAAAATAAAGTATGGCCAGGCTGCAGAGTTTATTCAAGACGTCTGGAATTTCAAACCAAATGGACTATGGATGGTCCAGACTATGCACAGAACTGGGGAGAACTATAGCTGTAAAATAAATTACCCATAAGGTAATACTGGCCCTAAAACGCCATAAGGTGCTGGTCAGGGTTAGTAGAGGAAATTGACCAAGCACTGGTGTATGTGTACTATCGTAACAGTAAAATTGTGCTTTGAGTGAAATGCTATCTACAGAGCAAAGACAATAAAAATGCTGACAAGTTGTCTGGAAGGACAGCATATCTAAGTATTTTTGGACCATCTCTTAATAGTACTTTGACATATGCAGCAGTTATACAGATGATTAAAGGAAACAGCCACGAGAAGTTTAGGAAAGTGTGGGATGAAACAAGCAGCTGTCAAAGATATATTTGCAACCACCGGCCAAAGACATATTTAGATATGACAAGGAAATATTTATAGCATGTAAAAGGACCCTTGACATGACACTCAGCTACGGAAGCACTTGTACAATATGAGGCTAAGTGAAACACCTTTTTGCAGAGGGTGTGAACAGGATTTGAAGACAGACGAGCATCTACTTTGTGATCGTTAATGAGTAATCCATATTACGAGAACTCTGGCCTTCTATGACCATAGTGAGGAAGCACTCCTTGGTGACATCAACACCTTTTTAGAAAGAATCAGGTGGCTGGATGCAGAAGGTGCCCAATGGGCATAAGTGCTGTGACTTTGAATTACACTCCATTAGCTCCAGAAATCCATCCAGTTACACATCTATTGGAACTGTTTTAGGAGAGAGCACCATAATACTTCAAAATATCTAAACTAACGACCACTTTAGCCTGCAATTTATTTTGTATATTACCGAAAATACTTCTATCCGGCCCGATGTGCGTTGCCGTCGAAGAAACGGCGGCCCGCATAAAAAGTAAATTACTTTTACACGGGTAAATGAGTCCAACGGACCGTGCTAGTACGGATGAGGACGCGCGCGCTCGTTTAATATAAATATTTAGATTTTAAGCGTTGCTTATACAAGTTCGAAACTTGTCGTAAACCGGTCGACTCTATTTGTATCACGGCCGAGCTGGCATAGGCGTAACTAGGATTATTTTCTAGGAGGCACCCGGTTCTCTATCTTGGCAAAAATTAGTGGAATTAAATTGAAATACTAGGTTTGTTCCAACATGTACTGGAATCAGTTTAGAACCGTATGGAGTATGCGTAAATTGAAATTTGCGTTCCAACAGACACATAGCATTCAAAAATTAGTTCAGAAGCGTTTCAATATCAACCGAATTGCTTCGAGAATGGTGAAATTAGTTCCTGGTCGAGGATGGAACTACAGGGGACTATACTTTGTGTGCGTAGTAACAACGACTTCAAACTTAACGTAAAAAGCCTGAGCATGGGTCCGACAGACGATAGAAAAATCTCATAAAGATTTTATTTTGGTGTGCAATTATTTGGTTAGGTGTGAAGAGAAAGATTATGGACTATTTGTATGCATACCAATCATATTATAGGGTCCAACAAAACTAATTGTTGACCTAAATTACTTTATCTTAGACATAAACCTACGATAACTAAACTATAATGTACGACGAGATACGAAATAATATTTACTATCAATCGCAAAATATTTAATAACTGATATAGTAATCTTTTAAGAAGGTAGATATAAGGTTATGTTCACAATACTGTGCAATTTAAAATTTTTGGTGGAGAGGGAAATCCACTGTTCAATCACAGAACAGAGATTAGTTCTGAGCTAATACTAAGTTGACACATGCCCACAAAATAATTCATTACTCCTTCAAGAACGGTTCATAAATGTTCTGTTGGAACAAACCTATTGAATATGCAAGAAAAATAACAGTTTTGTAAATTCTCACTATTTGTTTTAACATAGCTGTTGTTCTAGTAACACAGTGCCATCTTCATAGATTAAAATATTTAATATGGACGAAAAAAATGGTTTTGTAGATTTTCATTGGGTTATTTTAACTAACAGTTTTATCACCAACACAGTGCCATCTTCATATGTATGTCAAAATATTTAATGCGGAAGAAAAAAAAACTAGTTTCGCTGGTTTATTTTGATAGAATAGTCACCATTATAATATTGTTTCATCACTATTTGTTTAAAATTGGTACAGTTTTTTTTTAATTTCGCCTTGCTGAGCATTTTCCAATAATAAACATTAAGGAAATAGTATTGGAACCAATGGAAAAACTTTATATGAAAATAAAATGTAAAATATTTTAGACGTATGATACGTCTAAAATCTTTTTAAAATATAAAAAAAAGAATGCCGTGGAATCGATCCCGTATGTCTTGAATTATTACTCTTAGAACTTCAAATTCCGAAATTTTTATTATTAATAAAAATATGGTTATCGCGGTATAACAAAAAGTTTTTATAATCGGAAAAAATAAAAGGTTACTTTATAAATGGTAGAAGGGTTGGTAGACCGTAGGTTTATTTAACATGGGACGCTTTTCAGGATTTTCAAACAGAATTTCCACACATACTCATTGATTTCGACCAGTTTCGCCAAGTTGTTAGTAGACCTCTAATTTTGTTTGGAGAAACAAGAAGTGAGAATGGAATGGAAGGCAGTGGAGTTGGTCGCATTAGACAAATATACACGACAATGCTAATTGCAGAAGGTCAATTAAATTTTTTCTGAAGAATTTTTCGAAGACCGAATCATCAGTCGTAATAGCCAGTTCATTTTATGACCACACCAATATCCACCAAGTGCTCATCAATGTTTTCCATTTTATGAAAAGATGAATGTTGCATATGTTTTTTTAATGTAATGACTATGACAGTAATGTAAAATCATTTTTCTAGCAATACAAATTTTAGTAATAATTCAAGTCATGCGGGATGGATTGAATGGCATCTTTTGAGGACTTTTTTGATCTTACGGTATGTCCTTAGACAATCTAACATACAGTTGCCTTATTTAGAGATGTATATACAATCCGTTTTGGAAAAAACGTCGTATTTAAAAAGTATATCTGTTTTTACCTGTTGTAAATCAAGATCATGACACTTCTCCCAAAATATGCTTATTTCTCTATTTAGGTGAAAATTAGACCCTATTCCGGTTGACCTACGGCCAACCTATTATTTGTCTGGTTTTGTGGAACACCTTTACTACCTGTACTCATCTACCTGTGGTTGCACCATCTGTTAGTATTCTTTATTTATATAGATATTTATATTTCAACCGAGTTTAAAATTAGTTTTAATTCATGGATATTTTTAGGACATCATACCGACTGGCGATATTTTTAAACTCTCTGCCGTTTCCAGGAAGCAGGCCCCCCTTGTCCCTTGCTACTTACGCTCATGCGAGAGAAGATCGATCCCGCGAGGCGCCGTAAATCAATTGTCACTATTATAAATCGATGTTCAACTGTTCTGACTTCAGCGGCTAATGCGACCAAAGTACCTACACACATTCCCCTGGAATCGTTTACCTTCATCGCTCTCTTCTCTCTCCCTGAATATTGTAAAGCGAGAAACTGGCCACTGCGCTGCCAGAGCCGCCGCCGCCGCCGTTGTTTAATCGGACCCTAATGGAGGAACGCGGAATGCACGAAGAAGCGTAACTTACGGAGGCGATCCGACGCGGAGGTGTCGCAAGGTGCATACCTTGGGCCGTTTGCGTGTGATGCGGCGAGCTGAATTTGGAGACCGGTAGCTCACGTGCCGATTGAAAAAAAAACTGCTACGTTGTAGATGTTGCTATTGTTTAACCTATTAATGGCGAAGAATTGCCAGTTAAAATTACCTCTTGCACTGTTCTTGCACTATTCAGAGTGGCTACACCAAATATTGTTGTTTTTTATGCGGATGGGATAGCAGAGCCAGACACCATGTCGTTAAAGAATGGCCGTCACGTGAAAATATCATGTCCGGTCTGAAAAAACGTCCTTAATGAATCCTTAGTAGAGCAACAGAAAATTGAATTAATCTCATCTACTAGGGCTTATAAAAAAAAAATGTTAAAGCTGTAAATTTGAGACAGGAATTCGCGCGTATAAGCGAGGCAAAGCTTGACCTTTTCCGTACGGGAAAAAATCAGTACCTTTTAAAAAGACAGGCAAAAAGTTTTTTTTATGATTACTCAAAAACTGCTGATCCCAAAAAAACTTGTTTTTTTTCTTTTTTTCTTTACGACTATTTTCCCCAAGTTACAGCTCTATGAAAATCACCAAAAAAATTTAGGTTTTTTTATATCACTAAATTTCTGCGCCTAGTGTAGTAGGTACCCACGTTTATGGAGAGCAGTGTATATTTAGCAATGTCGTACGAAGTGGATCGTTTAGATGAGCAAACAATTGGACGGATCTAATTGAATTAATACCGTTTAATAAATGCGGTCTATTAAATAATGCTTCGTTAAAACAATCATAATTAACGACGAACGGCGCGCCATGGTTTCGAGCAAGCGCCCGGTTTCGTTTTAAAACCTCGCGCACGGCACGTCGAATCGTAATCGTTTCAATGTCAAAGGATGTTGCAAATCAGCTTACGAAAACAATACGTAAACACAACTGTATGACCTATATAATATCACCGAGTCTGTATTTGCTCTCCACATAAATATTTATTGGTAAAACTGTGTGCCTGATAACCGTCTAGGCTTGGAATTCCGCCCGAGAGAAATTGACATTCGATATTACACTAGGCGGAGAAATTAAGGGATATAAAAAAATCTCAAATTTTTATAATGATTTTCAAAGAGTTGTAACTTGGGAATTAATGGTTGTAGGGAAAAGAAAAAGATATAAATTAAAACAAGTTTTTTTAAAACAAGCTTTTATTTAAATGCTCTAAAAAAGAAGAAAATAAACTTTAAGTTGAATCAAACCCATCAATTTATCACATTACACAATTTATATGATATAAAAGCTTGTCGCGAGATTTACTTGTGTAGATGTATTTACCTACTTATATAGATGTACCTACTATTATGTAGATGTACTACCATCTTATGTCAAGATCAAGTTACATAAAATTATTACATTATCGTTTATCTTCACAAGTAAATCTCGTGACAAGCTTTTATATCATATAAATTGTGTAATGTAATAAATTGATGGGTTTGATTCAATTTAAAGTTTATTTTCTTCTTTTTAGAGCATTTAAATAAAAGCTTGTTTAAAAAAAAATATTATTATTTTATTTGTTATTTTTTAGTTATCGTCGTGTTTTTGTATCTAAATGTTTCTCAACCTGTTCATACTATCCCTAACCTATACCAAGTTATAACTTTAAAATTGGTATGGTGGCCATCTTGTTTTTCGCCATTTTCACCATCTCCTCGAAGGCTTGAACGCAGACGTCATTTATTTGTATTCTTCTTAGCAAACCCTTTCATTTGATACCCACATTATGGGAGTGCTTAAAAATAACTAGTCCGCCATCTTGGGCGGTCCGGCATATTGGATTTAGAGTGATCATTTTATTTTTCGTATTCTTCTCAGCAAACCCTTTCATTTGGTACCCATATCATGGGAGTGCACAAAAAATAACTAGTCCGCCATCTTGGGCGGTCCGCCATATTGGATTTTCAGTAAATACATTTTATTTTCTTATTTTTTCTCAGCAAACCCTTTCATTTGATACCCATATCATGGGAGTGCACAAAAAAATATATAGTACGCCATCTTGGGCGGTCCGCCATATTGGATTTAGAGTAAATTCACTTTATTTTCTTATTTATTCTCAGCAAACCCTTTCATTTGATACCCATATCATGGGAGTGCGCAAAAAATAACTATTCCGCCATCTTAGACCGTCCGCCATTTTAAATTTAGAATGACATAACTTAGCCAACCATGCATTGTCATCCAAACTAAACGTGTATGCAAAATTTCATCTCAATCGGTTGAGGATAACTACTTTAAAATTCAGTTGCAAAATTTGACCCGAACATACACACAAACAAACAAACAAACAAACATACATTCCAATGTATCCCATACTTTACAGCTATATGCATACTCGCAACTACTTTTATACTTTCCCGCGATATTATAGTATTACCCACCAATACTGCATCAGCAATGCTCGAAAACGACTCTGATTACGAATGATGTCAACTATATTTGTAGATTGTAAGCTCATTTTGTGAAAGTTAAAGAAAACTTGAAAAACGATTTTATTTCACTCGTAATTTATTTTTTCAATAATTTAGCTACATTAAAACCAAAATTAGCGCGCATATCAAATTGAGAGTTTGAATTGTTGTAATTAGACCTCGGATTCGTAATCAGCAACCCCGAAAACCCCCGAGAGACGATTTCCGAGGTGAAATTTTGAATTTAGAAATTTGGGGTGGTTTTAATGGGGTGCAACCACCCTCACTCGATTTTTGACCTTTTATTCGTAATCAGCGACCCCGAAAACCCCAGAGAGACGATTTGCGAGGTGAAATTTTGAATTTTTAAAATGTTTTATTACGTTTACTATTGGGGAAGCTTTGGGGGTGGGAACACTACCATAATTTTTTCATTTTTCATAGTAAGGCAGATGTTAGTGGTGATGAATGTTCCTGAGGGTCTAAAGAAGACGTACAAACAAAAATTTTTGAAATCGGAGCTGCTTATCAACTTTTCCAGATTTTACAGAATTTTCCGGCTTATTTACTGGACTACAGTAAATCAACACATTTACAGAGAAGTTCTTGAAAAACTTAGAAAAAGTGTAATGCGTGTGAGACCAAACATCAAGAACAACTGGATGTTGCATCACGACAATACGCCTTGTCACACAATCATTTCAGTAAATGAGTTTTTAGCCAGTAAAAACATTCCTGTGGCTCCACAGCCTCCTTATTCGCCTGACTTGAGTCATTGTGACTTTTTTCTCTTCCGAGATTGAAAAATCACCTCAAGGGATTTCATTTTGGGACCATAGAAAACATTCAAAGAGCTCTAACCGACCAGCTGAAGGCTATTCCAGTATATGACTTCCGGCACTGGTATGATGAATGGAAGAACCGTCTCCAGTGCTGTGTGGCTTCCCAAGGAAGTTATTTTGAAGGAGACAATACTGAATTGTAATTCTATTCGAACAAACAAAAATTAAAAAGAGTGTCTCATTAGTACTTAATTTACACACCTCGTATGTGTGAATGTAGAAATAGGAATCAAAGATCCCAGTTGTGAACCAAAACTACACGATACACGACGATACAAATGATATTTTTAATATCGCTTTAAAATGAAACAAAATATTAACATACAATTAAAATGAAACAAAATATTAAACACCTACATATGTACATGCTTAGATTACTACTTAATAAGTAGTAATTAGTAATTAAATACTACCTATCAATACTACAACCTAACCCATACTACATTACTATTTAAAACAAAGTATTTTAAAATTTAGGAATATCTGAAAAACGAAGTCAGACCTTCCTATTATTGACCTTGATGCATATAAAAATCGATCGGCAAACTGCCGTATGCGTACGAGACACGTAAGGGCCGGCACAAGAAGTTGGCTGTGAAAACAAATTGTTTCGAAGAAATGCAAGGCAGCCCAACAATTAGTAGTGTTTGCATGCTGTCTAAACGGTGCGGTTGTTATATTATTAGATTAACGAATATATTTGAAAAAAGTGATTTAATTTATGTGTTAACTCTTATTACGTGTATTATGTACCTGTCAAACTTTTAACAGTGAATATTAATAGTTTTATAAGTGTATTTGACCGATAGTGAGGGAAATGATCGTGTTTGAGAGGTTAGGTTTACTCCTATAATTTTTATGTTTATTAGGTAGGTAGGTAATACCTATGTATGTAACTAATAGATATTGAAAGTTGTTTATCAAGTGATTTGTTTCTTCATACGGTTTTCTGCAATAGAAATATTTTTCAATTTAAAATACATTTATAGGTAGTACTTTTGAGATTTGTAGCATGCTTTTATTAAATTCGTGAAAAATGTACATACATAAGTATATGTATATCCTGAGGTTGAGGAGCAAGTAACACAAGGTGGCGTTTACATTGCATGAAAATTCGTGCAAAAATTTGTTCGTACGAATTCGCAAGGTTTCGTACGAAGTCGTCAGAAGTATTTCTTATGAATTCTGATGCAATGTAACCAAGTACGAATTGTCTTCATTGTCATTGTCTTCTACGAATACAAATTCATTGTCTATGTATGTAATCGTTTTGTCTAAAATAATATCTATAATGTGTTTATATTTTTTCAGATTAACCCACTGTGTGATATGATAACGATACAAGGTAAGACCTTGTTTTTTTCTAGCGTATTCATATTAATTACACTCTAGTAAATTATTACACCAATTTACTATTGAAATTACAAATTGCATGTGCGTTTTAGTAGGTACGGGGTGATCAATTTGTCATAGGAAGTGAGTTTTTCTCAGAAACGACTGAGAGAGAAATTAACGTTTGTGAAAGGTAAATCACTACTTATTTTCACTCAAAATTAAGGCAAAAGTAAAAAAATGCCTTAACGACGACTCAAAAGAACAGTTTTTAGTAACACACCCTTTTTAACTTTAATGCTAAAGTTAACATAACATAATATTACACAGGCACACACAAAAAAAAAGTCGAGTACTATTAATTCGATGTCCGTTTTGTCCGATTGGCTCTTACATTTTTCCAAACCTCAAAAAATCTCAAATAAGTAAATAAAAAAGCTTAAATGAGCTGATTACTATTTCCATACGTATTTTCGGGCGCTGAAGCCGAACCTAGAGTCAGAATTGGCCGATCAGTTAGAAATTCTGACATAACCTCAAAAACACCTTAACAAGACACCGAAATATCCGATACAAGTAAATAAAAAGGATAAATGAGTTGATCACTATATTTATACGTAGTTTAGGGTGCCGAAACTGAATGTGAGGTCAGAATTAGTCGAGCAGTAAGGAATTTCGAAATAACCTCAAAAAAACACGTACAAATTACCAAAATTCCAAAACAAATAAATTAAAAGCTTTAACCAAAAATTTTAAACCTAACATAACCTAAGGCAGGAGCTTTCCACCAAGAACTTTAAACTAAGAATTCTTAACCTAATATAACCTGAGTCAAAAACTTTGGAATTTTGGTAATTTTGACGTGTTTTTTGAGGTTATTTCGAAATTCCTTACTGATCGGCTAATTCTGACCTCAGATACAATTTCAGCCCCAAATTACGTATAGATATAGTGATCAACTCATTTATCCTTTTTATTTACTTGTATCGGATTTTTCGGTGTCTTCTTAAGGTCTTTTTTTTGATGTTATGTTAGAATTTCTAACTGATCGGCCAATTCTGACTCTAGATTCAGCGGCTGAAAATATACGTATGGAAATAGTAATCAGCTCATTTAAGCTTTTTTATTTACTTATTTGAGATTTTTTGAGGTTTGGAAAAATGTAAGAGCCAATCGGACAAAACGGAAATCGGTGTTCAAAATCGGGTCAAAATTCATGGGAGTACGTTTGCCTTCTAGTACTCGACTTATTTTTTTTTGTGTGTTATTTATGACCTCTTTTTCTATTTAACATTTTTTTTTTGTATTTTAGGTATATAAAAAGTTATGGTTGATTTATTATTGAGTTCCTTATCTGCTTTTCTCGTAAACTGCTAGATAAAGAAGTATAATTTCTGTATAAGAATATACATATGTATCAATTATATTAATATATATTTACTTGCCTTAAATTTACTTGCACTAAAAATTAACACCTAAAAAAAATATAATTTAATGATGCTAAGTGTCGAGACTCCTCTAATTTTTTAGAAATGTAGTACTTACCTAGATTTAAAATTGATTTTGATTTTTACATTTATTTTGTATACATTTTTTCATATTTTTCTTGTTTCAAAAGTAGCGACCCCAATTTCCTCATGAATTTCTATAGTAACTATAGTATAGTATAGTGAATATTGCAACATTTGGTTTTTATATTTTTCCATAAATAAGTATATATATTTTTATATATAATAACTATTTTAAATCTAGGTTGCAGTAGCTGAAATATTGTATAATTTATAATAAACAAATACACAGGTATACATAAACAAAAAACAACATACATAAAAATGTTTGTAAAATAACAAGTAAAATGAAAAGTTAATTGTTTAATAAATGTTGAATAGGGGCACCACTATTATTTAAGCACAATTCGTAACGTTTTATTAGTTAATTAGAAGTTACTTTTCTAAAAATATCCACCAAATCTCCACATGTCTGTATGTAGGTACTCTAAAATGTCAGCCTTTGAACTTCTCTTACATTATTTGGAATTGCATTCGCCCAATGTTGAGTATATTTCCGATTGAAAATGCCATGGCTAATGAAATGACTTCTGTTTGTTCACAAATTATGATTAAACAAATTAGGGCTTCTAATGCAACTAAAATATTGGGTAAAAACAATATTCGCCTTTCAATATCTGTAGGATGTAACAAATATAGGTACTAGCTAAATATTTTGTAATTCCAAAATCTGTTTTCTTTTAAAACCCTCTGAATTTTTTTTGTTTGTCAAATTTAATGTAAAGCTTCTGGCAGCAATTTACCAAAAAAAAAAAACGTAGAGCACTCAACAACCAATCGACTCTAACTTATTAAATATTCAGAATACAAAAAATATTGAAAAAAAAAGTGAGGCGTCGTGATGCTTAGCGTTGGCAAATAAATTATATTTTACCTATTCTTCACTTTATTACGGACCAAAAAAAAATACCCTATACCTTGAAGACAGACGTGATAAATAATGGATAATATATACATAGGTAATATTTTACCTCCCTTCTCCAGACATATGTATGTAGAGGGTGATTAATCGAGAATTGACCTACTGTTTGTGGAAAACATTGTTATTCTATATTTTATATATTTTTTAATTATGGTATTTGCTGTACAGGATGTTAAAAAAATCACGCATCAATTACGCCATTCTAAAGATAGGGCAAACAGCATATCCCATATATTTTCAAGGAACACACAAAGGAAAACTAGATGATCATAAATAATATGATAATTTTATATAAAAAAGTGTGTTTCCGTTTTTGGAAAAATATACAGTGTGTTTCAAAAATCGGTTCAATTGCCACTGACAAGTGATTTTTAACACTCAATATAACAACCACTATATGTAAAAAAATATATAAAAAATAGAATAGGCTTATTTTTTTCCAAACTTTTTTATCCCTATTTTTTATCCCTTTTTTATAACTATTAACGGAGATAGAGGGGGGGGGGTCAATTCTCAAACACACACCCGGTACATTTTAAACTTTATTTAATATGTTTTGTCGACAAAAGTTTAAATAAACAATCTAAAAAAGTCATTTTTAAAGAGTTCATTCCAAGAAATGATTTCCTAATTATTTTTGACATAACTTGAATAATAAAGAATGCAGAAAAATAGTGACTTGAAAAAATTCGACGTGGAGAGTCGGTATCATCCGTTTGTTTATATTTTTTATTAAGAGTACAATAATATAAATCAATTGCCAATAGATTATAAGGTCGCTAGCAGACTAACACTCATTAATTGTTATTGCTTATTAAATAAACATATTTAAAAGGTCCATGAATATTGATAGATAAACATTAAATTAAAATATAAAAATACAACCTCATTGACGGCTATATAGCCGGGCTTTGAATGGATATTTCTTTTATTCGTCCGCATTATTTGCAGAAGTATGCAAATAATGACTTGTGATTACCGCTAATAAAGTAACTGTTTGCTGCTTCTGCTTAAGCGGCTTCCTGTCAATTTGTTTAGACTTTATAATCCAGTCAAAATAGACATTTAACTCCGCAAAAAATCGAATTAGAGCTGAACATTGGTACAGGTCTTAAATACACTATTACAAATAAAATATCAAAAGTGTCCACCGATCCTACGTCTGTTAAAAAATGTATTCGGAGGTCGAAGGTCAAAAATATTGTTTTTTTCTCATTTTTCTCGTAAACGTTAAGCGTTATCGTAAAAATAGGTCAGTCAAAAGTTATAGATTAAGCAATTATATACAAAAATTGTTTTTATTTTTTTTCCTTCGAATCACCTGTTGT
The DNA here is from genome assembly GCA_029963805.1 of Aromia moschata. NCBI lineage: Eukaryota > Metazoa > Arthropoda > Insecta > Coleoptera > Cerambycidae > Aromia > Aromia moschata. The sequence continues at coordinate 152,621 of JAPWTK010000289.1, read as the reverse complement.
ATTTAATCCATTATTGAAGCAAGACTGACCTTGACAATCGGTACATACTGGTGAACAAAACAATCCGACTTGTTTTACAGCCAAATACAGGTATACCTCTTTATTTTATACCATGAGTTTTAATTCAACTATACAGTGTGGAACAGCCAAATGGAATAAATTCAGTAGCTCCATTATTATGCATTTTTTTAGAAAATTCTGAGACACGTCAATTTCTAATTCTAAAATGACATATTGCGACGTAAAAATGTCATCCCTAAATTCAACCCCCTTCAGGTGACATCTACAACCCCTAAATTATCAAATTGGAAGTAGGGGCTTGTGATACTTCATTTGAAAGGTCTTTTCATTCTCTATTCAAAACTGCTGTGGTTTTAAATTTTATTGCAGAAATTAACAAGAAAAAAAAGATAAGTTTCTCCAGCGTAGGAAATTCGTTACATTAAAATAAAACTATTTGTCAATAATAAATAATAACAAAAAAATAAATGTCTGTAATTGCCGACATTCCCTACTATAAGATAAAATCTAAAAGATAAAGGATGGTGCACCAGCACTTTACGAAGTCAATGTCCGGCAATATCTCCACACAATCTTTCCAAATCGCTCGATAGGGAGACGTGGTTCTGTAGAATGACCTGCACGATCACCTGATCTCACGCCGTTAGACTTTCCTGTGGGGATATGTAAAAATTATGTTCTACAAAACCAAACCCGACGATTTAGCTGACTTAAGAAAAAGAATAACACTTGCAATTAGGTCGATTACCCCGCAGATGTTAATTAACGTTAGAAGACATTTCTATTTACGTCTAGGATGCTGCTAGCTAAGATCCTGGATGCATGCATTTTGAACATCTGTTGCATTAATAATGATTTGTTTTTTATTTTAATGTAACGAATTTACTACGCTGGAGAATTTTTTTTCCTGTTAATTTCTGCAATAAAATTTAAAACAATAGCACTTTGAAATAGAGATTGATAAGATCTTTCAAACGAAGTATCACAAGCCCCTACTTCCAATTTGAAAATTTAGGGGTTGTAGCTGTCACCTGAAGGGGGTTGAATTTAGGGATTAAATTTTTACGTCGCAAGAATTAGAATTAGAAATTGATTGATTAGAATTTAGAATTTAGAATTAGAAATTGACGTGTCTCAAAATTTTCTAAAAAAATTTATAATAATGGAGCTACTGAAGTAATTTCATTTGGCTGTTCCACACTGTATACGAAGTGTATAAATTACGGAATGAGACTGGCAATGTAGCGCCCGATCTAGCAACACTACGGAGACGGGACTTGGAAGAGTGGTAGGTTAACCTTCAGTACCAGTTTGAACATGTTAGAGGCATTTGTTTGTTCTTTGTGACTGTTTTCGTAAACCAGTTTTTTTCTAGCGCGTTTTAAAAATGACATTAATTTTGAGCGGTGTGCTATCAGGTTTTGCTTCAAACTTGGACACAGCGCAACGGATACTTTTGCAAAACTTCAACACGCCTACGAAGGGAATGTTTTTTCAAGAGCCCAGGCAAACAACTGGATGCTGCATCACGACAATGCGCCTTGTCACACAGCCATTTCAGTAAACGAGTTTTTAGCCGGTAAAAACATTCATGTTGACTTGAGTCCTTGTGACTTTTCTCGTCCCGAGAGTGACAAATCACCTCAAGGGACGTCATTTTGGTACCATAAAAACATTGAAACGGCTGTTAACCGACCATTCCATTCCAGTATATGAGTTCCAGCACTGCTATAAGGAATGGCAAAACCGTCTCCAGTGCTGTGTGGCTTCCCAAGGAAGTTATTTTGAAGGGGGCAATACTGAATTGGATTTCTATTCGAATGAAAGAATTTAAAAAAATAAGTCTCATTACTTAATTTACACACCTCGTAAATTGCAAAATTGACAATTTTAGACCAGTTTTTGATGTCAGGGACAAACTATGACGTGATGGGGTTAAACCGGCTGCGGAGATTCGAATTGAGCAACCCAAAAACATAGAGTAGTATGACTGGGTAGTCTGTTGTAATTTCCACTTATTTATTTTTGCGTATCAATATAATTTTCGAAAAATTTCAGTACTGAAGTTTGGAACGCAAGTCACGATTTTTCAACTAGGAAAACATCGATTGCGTCGCAAACGAAAAGAGTTTAATCGCAAGTCACATCATTTTCAAATGGGATAGGTACCAATTTTTGGTCATGAGCAAATAAAATCTATAATTTAATTGAGATCCGGAGACAAAAAGGCCAGCCTCGTGCCGTATCGAGGACAGGGTCGTTACGAAGGACAACGCTTTTCGTCGCACGCCTTATAGAAACCTAGTTTACTGAAATCAATGGCACGTATTACCAATCGAATTTATTCCTAAAATATTCATTATCTCGAGCATCCGACTTTTTTTTTTTGTGGGGATTTACGATCGATAATCCAATTACTCGAGCATATATCGCGGTGCGATCTCCGCCGCCGCAGGTCCCGTACAAAAAATCGTAAATAATTTATGAGTCTTAACAACATTGTGGGAGTTAATGCGGACGGGTGGAGCGCGTAGGCGTCATTAGCCGTGCCGCACAGTGGGCGAAAACGACATTTTTCTCAAAATAAGATAACTCCCCACAGAAAACTCCGATCATTGTGATTTTTTTTCTCAGGTTTTGGACAATAGATTAAAGGAAAATTGGTCCGACACGCGGTTGAGGTTTAAAGAGGGGAAGACACCCCATAAGGGACCCCATATCCCAGTAACTTTACAATTAAAGATTTTAAGCTCCAATAACCCCATTCCTCCAACTTTTAAACCCGCCCCTGACCTTATAACATAAGCTTTCAAAACCCCGTGACCCCATAACTTGAAATATTATGCCCCCATAACCCCATAACCTCAACTTTTAGACCCCCATCTCTATAGACCTAATATCTCTATAACCTAAACTTTCAATCCACATGACCCCATAACGTAACCTGTCGAATCCCCATAACCCCATGACCTCAACTTTTAGACCCCCCATGTACGCAAAACTCAATTTTTCGAGCTCGACAACCCTAAATCTGAAGCTCTTATGCCCCAATATATATGTAACCTAAGTTTTTAATCCCCATGACCCCATAACTTAAGCTGTTAAACCCTTATAACGCCATAACCTCAGTTTTGAACCTTTAGATTTGATTTAGGAGGTTTTATTTGTAGGAGTATAAAGCCATTGGTTATAGGGTTCTACAGTTTGAAAACTGAGGTTATGGGATTATAGGGGTTTAACAGCTTAAGTTATATGGTCATGGGGATTGAAAGCTTAGCTTATAGAGATATTAGGTATAAGGGCTTAAGTTTTTGAGTTTTAGAGAAATTGATTTTTGTGTAGATGGGGGTCTAAAAGTAGAGGTTATGGGGTTATGGGGGTATAAAATTTCAAGTTATGGGGTCACGGGGTTTTAAAAGCTAATGTTATAAGGTCAGGAGGGTTTAAAAGTTGGAGGTATGCGGTTATTGGAGCTTAAAAGCTGTATTTGTAAAGTTACTGGGATATAGGGTCCCTTATGGGGTGTCTCTCCCCCCTCTTTAAACCTCAAACGTGTGTCGGACCAATTTTCCTTTAATCTACTGTCCAAAACCTGTAAAATAAAAAAAATCACAATGATCGGAGTTTTCTGTGGGGAGTTATCTTATGTTGAGAAAAATTTTGCCGTTTTCGCCCACTGTGTGCCGTACGAAACAAAGGTGAACTGATGCTGCTACCAGCACGCTGCGAGCGCGTCGCGACAAGTTTGAACAGAACTGTGTCTGGTGCTACTTTTCCCACCCTGAGCTCGCTGGACAAGCCAGTGGGTCGCTCAGTTTGTCTGTATCAGTCGTTTGAATTAGTCTACGTACCAGTGACGCGTTGAAAAAATGTTAAGTGTTCAGATGGATCGACGGGTTATTCTCAAGTTTCTTGTTAAACTGGGGAAAACTTTTACAGAAGCTTAGGTATGCAATGTTAAAAGAAGTGTACGGGAATGAATGTTTATCCTGCACATACGTTTTTGAATGGTTTAAAATGTTTAAACGACCGAAGACGATCCGCGCCCCGGACGTCCCTCAACTTCAAAAACGGACACAAACATTGAAAAAATTGGTAAATCAATCCGCGAAAATCGTCGTCTAAGCATCCGTGGGCTTGCAGAAATAACAGGAAGCGACGAAGAATGTGTTCACCAGATTTTGCATGAATCGTTCATCATGCACAAAGTGCAGACAAAATGACGCCAGAATATCAATTCAAAAGCAATCGGTGACGTCATACCGTTAATTTGACTTAAAAAGCAATTAAAAGGTAATTAAAAACTCATTACCAAGTGCACCGTAATTAAAAAGGAATTAAAAACGCATTAAAATCTCATTAAAAAGCAATAAAAAGCAATTAAAAACACATTAGAAAGTATAAAACTCATTAAAAAGTAACTAAAAGCAATTAAGAAGCAATTAGTGCTAGTTGAGCACCCCCAGAAGTCTCGTTGCACTCCTACTAACAATCTTTATTTGTTGCCTCGTCAATACCTAACTACAGCCGTGTATTTTTTAATGTACATTTCTTTAATTCACTTAGTAACACTTTTAATTCACTGTGTACAGTTGGTAGATAGTTACGTAACCTGGTAAAGGCATATCTGGAACGTATTTTTTCCAGAACTCGCGAAATGGTTGTTTATCGAGTACATTCAGGGGTTCATCACAGGTCTTTAGCATTGAAAGTAAATCGAACATAAACTGGGTTCTCAAGGGCATACTCTCGTTTTTATTTATATGTTTCACACTATTTATCTGACGGCTACAATGGCGTTTGTGCCCAACACATCATAAAATAAATCCTCGAAATCACCGACAACTTGTTCACTTCGTCAGCAAATGGTAGTTCTTTAGGTGTTTGCACGTGTGACATTTGATTAATAATAAAATGTCACGCGAGCAAAAGCCTAAAAAGCTTTGCTGTGGTAGGGGATCTTTTAAAATATTGAATAAAATACTACTGTTTTTGTTAAATGTCGTTTATATTGTTTTTTCGATACTATAAATCATTGCTTTGTGTTATTTTCCAAAAATAAAATCTGAAAAATGTGTGCTTTTCGATATCATGATTTTGAAAGATTGTATAACTACAAGCGGTAATAACTGATTGTGACGAGTACCATCTGAATGTTTGGTTTTGTTGATCTACCAAAGTCAAGTTTACATAATTCAGCAGTCAAACGGATGTTTTTCGAAAACAGTTCATCGTAGCGATTTCAAATTTGAGCACATTATTGTTACACAATAAAATACCTTCAAATTGAAAAATGTTTTTACCACGTGGGACGCTTGTAGACGCAACAAATCTTATTTATAGCTGCAGATTTTTATTGGAAGCTTGATCAATGTGCCAAAAAGTGACCGCAAATATAGCCCGTTTTCTGGACGTCGCTAGAGAATCGTAGAAAAAATGCTAAAAATATTTGGCAGGTACCAAATTACTTGTCATGAAAAATCAAGATGAGCATGTTTTTTAGTTTTTTAAAAATTTTCGAAAATTACCCCTATTTAGGGGTTGAAAATACCCAAAAAGTGAAACATTTAAATAGTATCAATTAAACTAAAAACAATATTCATTACATTTTTTACCAATATTCGTTACCCCTTCAGAAGGGTTGTTTTTATAAAAAATAATTTGGAATGTACACATTGAGTCGAGTCTACCTCCCGCTATAAAAAAAGATTGGAATGTTTTCTCAGATTCGAATGGAAATATCTTACCTTTTGATGTTTAAGAGTGGCTCCACCCTTGGAGATGGGAGTTATTTTTTCATAAATATCGGTAGAAAGTAATTTTTTCTCAATTTCTTACGATTCAAAAAACCTAAATATTTTTTTCGGATTTTTTTAAAAAAAAATTATTTTTTTTATACTAAGGGGATGATTTCACCCCCATAAGGGTGAATTTTTGACCATCATAAGTTTTCATCAATCATCAATCATATTCATTCGATAAAAAAATGTAATGAATATTGTTTTTAATTTAATTGATACTATTTAAATGTTTCATTTGTTGGGTATTTTCAACCCCTAAATAGGGGTGATTTACGAAAATTTTTAAAAAACTCAAAAACATGCTCATCTTGATTTTTCATGAGTAATTTGGTACCTGCTAAATATTTTTAGCATTTTTCTACGATTCTCTAGCGAGGTTCAGAAAACGGGCTAAAAAACAGCTATTTTTGCGGTCACTGTACTTTTTAATTCACTTTAATTCGCTTTAAACTACATGGTAATTTCTGGTGTTTTTTTCTGTTTTGAAAAACATTAACTGGGCACCAAAATGGGAAGGTTCTATATAGTCTATTCAAAATGGAACACATTGTATATTGAATATTTAAATTCAATAACACAGGCACACACAAAAAAAATCAAATCCCGGATCCAAACCACCTATTCTATACGTATTTTGTAAATAATAAAAAAAAAAAAACGTTAAAAATGTAAAAACCGCCAAAATAGCACGCACCATCATGAATTAACAGAATTATCGCATCATTCAAAATTCATTTCACACGTCTTTCTGATCGTCGAATCCGAATTAAGAGTTATTTTGAAGATTTTTATTTTGACAGTTGACTTAAAAAAATCCTCAAAATTTATAAATCTTAAGATAAAAAAGAAGACGTAGTATCGAATCGTATATTTGTAAAATATGAAATCGTTTCTAATAGTAGTTATCAGTTGTATCCATAAAATACAAATTGATAAAGACATTGTTTTTTGGGGATGTTGGACAAATAAAGAAGCACTAATTTTTTGCCGACGTTTCGTCCAATGTATTTTAACCCTGAAGAAGTCTAAGTACATTGGACGAAACTTCGGCAAAAAATTAGTATTTCTGTATTTGTCCAACATTCCCAAAAACAATCCTTTGTCAATCGTTTCTAATGTTTCAGTACAATCTATGTATATTGTTTTTCAAATGATGGGATACCTAAACATTAGACCTATATGTCTCAATGAAAAAACTCCATTTGACGGAAACATTGAGGATAAAAAATGTATCTTGTAAGGACGGTGATGGACTGATGAAGGAACTGAACTGTCCAAGAAACATATAAAATGAGTTATTTCAGTAGAAAAAGCTATTCCCAGGCTATTCTTAGAGAAAGCCACATTTTAGCGTTTTTTTTCAATGTTTTGCATCTTTTTCGCATTTTTATAAAATAGTAGTGGGTAGATTAACTGGACACAATGCTGAATTCGAATTTGGCAACCCAAAAAACATATTAAATGAGCTATTGTTATTATAATAATTCCGACTTCCAGGTTTTTCCTACGAAAAACGACACTTTTGCGGTTTTGGCAAATTTTTTTGCATTTTTTCACACTTTCATGAAAAAATATGTTCTATGGTTCAAACTAACTCTTAATTTGGGCTCAACGACCAAAAAGACATGTGAAATTAATTCTATTTGCTTTCATTATGGTGCAATTTTGACAATTTTTGCGATTTTTTTAACCCTCTGATTGGCTACAGAGTCTGCGGAACTCCTCTCCACTTTCAAGTGGCTGTGGGAGGACATGCTGAGGAGGAGGAGAGAGCTCAGCCGTGCAGTAGCTTCCTGGCTGTTGAAGACGAAGGCAAGGTGAATGGCAGTTTGTCTACTTTCCTCCTTTGACCTTGATAAATGCTCTTTGTTGTATTTGTGATTCGCAATTTTCTAGTTGAGAATTTTTTTAGTTGCGTTTTTGTGATTTCACTCTTTATTTTGTTACCTACCTCACTAAATTAAGTACTTAGTATTCACTCCTTTATTGTTTTTTTTTTAAGTCTTGTAAAGTATAATTTGACAAGTTTTCACTGTTTATCAAATGAAAGATTAACATTATTTTGTGACATTGACGTTTTCTTCGATTTTCCATACTCTAAAGAGACAATTTTAATGTTTTTGGTGCTAGGAGTTTCATAGACTCTGTAGTACCACAAAGGATGAAAAAGCATGTAGCCTGTTAGAGGGTTAACGTTTTTTTTTTGCATTTTGACAGAGATAACTAGCTAACCCACCAACACTAACCCCGGATCTGAATTTTTTGTGTGCGTGTGTAATATTTCACTGGATCTCACAAAAACAGGTCCTTTTACAAAACATAACATACGTCAAATGAATCTATTAATATTTGTTTATCTGTTCCGGGAATGGGGCAGTGTTGCAAAACAACAAAATGCCGAATAAATATTTTTCATATGAACATCGAAGACGATTTGGGACCACTGACCGCGTGCAGGACCCGAAAATCCGATGGGGTTACGCCGTTTATTGGGCGTTTCATTAATGGGCGCATTGTAAGTGGTACGTGCATGTAATTATTTTAATAAATCGATTCGCCCAAGAAAGCCAGTCCGGACTGGGACAGGTCAAGGTTGGCCGAGAGCGAGCTGTCACCGAGTGGGAACTGTCATTGACACACTGCCGACGCCTCGTCTCTGCTGCATTGTGTTTACCAGACTCAATATCGTTCAAAGGGAAATTCATTAAGCGGATTCGGACGTTTTAAAATTTCACGGTGTAATGTGCCTAACGTACAGTGGCTGTTCGTCGAGATTTTGTTTGGGAGGCTCTAGTTTCTTGAGTGGTTGTCTTGAAACGGCCAAAAAGTTTGTTGTTTGTTCAATTTAACGTACAGGGTGTTCAAAAATAGCAAAAATTAAATAAAAATGAAGAGTACAGTACCAGGGTGATTTTTTTTCAACTATATTTTTTGTTTTTCAGTCCCCACTTGAAATTTTGTTGAATATGTCGAAAAAAAAAATCCCTGAAAGTTACAGCCCTTAATATTAATTTAAAGTACTTTCCCAAAGCGTGAACAAATTTTCTATTTAAATTACACGTAAATCGAATTTTTTTTTTCAAATTTCTATAACTCAGTCGCATTTTATGCTATTACATTGGTCTTGGTGTCGATTTACTCAGAATAAAACACTCTCCAAAAGTGCCCATTGCAGCGAAAATGTAACTTGTACTGGTGAGTTGGTACGGTTCGCTGAAGTTGATTTTTTACCCAAAATTCTCGTTTTTTTTGGTGTTATCTCCGAAATTATTAATTTTACCAAAAAAAGTGTAAATGAAAAATTTGCTGGAAATTTTATTTGCTACGAAAAAAGGTCCTATATACCAAATTGCTGAGATTAATATTTCTTGAGATATTAGACTTTTACTTATGAGTAGTACAAAATCATCGAAGCAAAATTTCGATAAACCGTAAAAATTTTGTAGTAGTACCGATTCAATTAATGGAATCGACTTTAAAGCATGTGAAAGAAAACCATGCGAAAAGTAGGGTACTTGAGGGTTTATATCAGCAGTTGGCAACCCGCGGCCCGCCACCCTATTTTCAGTTTTCAGTCAGCATATTTTCAGTATCATCGGTGCTGAAAAAATTTCGATCTGGTCAAATCCGACGTAAAATTCCATGCTTATTCAGAATATGGCCTTAGGATTGTTCAAAAATGGATTTTAAAAACGTTAAAACAAATTTTTGGACAAAATTACGATTTATTCAACAACAAAAAAAAAATTAGACCTGAATTTCTTTACGAAACAGGTAATCCCCTTGTTCTATACCAGAAAAAAATCGCGTTCTCGAGACCTAAACTTAAAATAAATGGTTTTGTTGTATTTTTAAAAATTTTTGGTAAAATATAATGGCGGCCGAAACAAAAATATATTTGTATAAACTTAAATATTTTTTTCTCTCAAAAACTACGGACTTTGGTAATAATGTTCTGAGAATAAAAATGTCCTAGAATCAATCGAGAAATACTCTCAATTTATTTTTCAGATTTTTTTAAATTATATTTTTAGAAATTTCGATTTCGTGATTTTTGGAACAATCAAAAATCATCTTTAAAAGTCCTGAAAAATTTAGAGCATTATTCAAGAGATTCGAAGGCATTTTTATTCTTGAGACATTTTCCCAAACATTTATAGTTTTAGAGAAAAAAAATTATTGATGTTTGATATATTTTTCAGGATTTTTAAAACTATTTTTGATTGTTCCAAAAATCACGAAATCGAAATTTTCAAAAATGTCATTTAAAAAATCTGAAAACAGTATTTTTCGATTGATTCTAGGACTAATTTTTATTCTTAGATCATTTTTGCCAAAGTCCGTAGTTTTTGAGAAACAAAATTATTAAGTTATTACACAAATAATTTTGTAAAATGTAATCCCTAAATAATATGTAATCTTTAAAACTTTTAATATGTAATCTTTTAAAACTTTTTTTAAATACCGTGATTCATCATAATTTTCATTGTGGGCCCCATTTCATTCATTCATGGGGCCCCATAAAAAACTAATTTCTACTTTTAAAAATTTTCCCTTATTCTACCTTAAATTTTAAGTAAAAAATGTCTTCTGTAAGTTTTTCACTATGCGTCCTTTTTGAGTAAAGAATTAATTAAACTCCAATGCATTTTATAATAAGGCAAAACTTTTAATAATTTTTTATATAATAATTAATAATTTTTTATAAAAGCTTGAATATTTTTTTACAAGAGATATTTTGTACTTAAAATTTAACCTAGAATAAGGGAAAAATTTTTAAAAGTAAAAATTCGTTTTTATGGGTCCCCATGAGGCCCTACAATGCAAAATATGACGAATCACGGAATTTAAAAAAAATACAATCGTATTCTACGCAAAATTTTGAGTAGAAAATGTCTCATGCTATTTTTCAATTTAAGGCGTTTTTAAAGCAACAAATACAAAAACTTTTATTAAGTGAGAAATACCATTATACGCCATTATAAGTTTTCGATTTTTTTTACTCTAAAAATACGCATTATTGAAAAAAATTGAAAAAATCCAAGAGACCTTTTTTTACTCAAAATTTTGTGTAAAATACCGTGGTAAAATTTTGAATTACATCATATTTTTTGTTATAGGGTCCCGTGGGGCCCCATAACAAACGAATTTTCTAAATCGGACACCAGATTCGTAATCAGCGACCATAAAAACCTAATAATATGGTTTTCATAAATTTTTTTTCGTACCGAGATATAACGTAAAAAAATGGTAAATTTTCACTTTTCGAGCCTTCTAGCGGCTCGAAACAAAAGCCATTCGAAAGTAAAGTGGTCAAGCTTTTTTTTAAGCAGAACATTTTTTTAAGAACTTATCCTTTTGCAAATTTCGATTTTAAAGTTTGAAAATGGGTGAAAACTACTCTTAATGAATTCAAAAGTATTTTTACCGCAATCTACGGGAAAAATGTGATGCTTTTACTGTTTTTTTTCAATTTTTTTTATTCGCTCTCATTTGCCTACAACAGTCGCGAATTTAAGATTGTCTAATAAGCTCTAATTTTGTGCCCATTCGTGACGAGAGCGTAATGTTCTAGAGCTCTAAAATTTTAGGTATAATCTTTTCTTATCTCATATTACACTACCGTTCAAAAGTTTGGAAGCACATAGAAATTTTTCAATAAAATGACAGTATGTAATGTTTTAAATGTTGCAATCGCGAGTTAGCCTCATCAAAATTACTTTATTTTTAATAATTTCCGAACAAATATTGGGCATCCTCTTGATTAATTTTTTAAAATATTTTTCATTTAGCGTTTTTCACTCCGCCTGAAGGTATTGTCACAGTTGTGTAGCACTAATTGGTAGATGATTCTTTACTCTCAGGTCTAATTCATCCCACATTAGTTCAATTGGAGAGATATCTGGCGATTACGAGGGCCATTGCAAAAAAAAACCATTGTTGAACACTTGCATAATGATGATTCATGCTATTAAGGATTTCTAAGAAATGCAAGTAGATAACAAAGTATTTATTATAGATTGTGTTGACATAGAAAACAAAATTTTATTACAGGCGGTATCTTGGACTATACGAAGAAAAAATATTTTATTAAACTCGAAAGTGTGCTTGCTTCCAAACTTTTGAACGGTAGTGTACTTGTATACAAAGTTTCAGAGGAATCTATTTTTTTTTTGTGGCGAAGTTGGCGTGGAAAATCAAATCAAAATGAAAGCCAAAATATCATATGCATATGCGTATATACTAGGGTGAACCTTATATTTTTTTTTCGTTTTTTCTCAGCGGGCCAGTTCTGGGTACCTAAAAACTTGTGCGGAAACCAAAACTGCCGCGATCGGAACTTTTTTCCCGTGCCGCAAAGCTCCGGAAGTTTCTTATGGGATTTACATGTTAAAAATCACTGAAAACGTTCGATACGCTCAAAAACTATGAAAATCATCAAATCTGATAGTCGCAAGGATACATTTCCATGTATTTTTTCCTCCTGAATCAGATGAAATCATCAGATTTCGTTTATGCGTTGAGTGAAAAAAAAATTATGAGCGAAAAATTGCGAAAAAACACCAAATTGAATTAAAAAAAATTGAAAAAAGAGGAAATAATTTATTATGGTGATAGTATCTGACTCCGAGGAGTATTAAGCATATCATGATTCTAAAGTAGAGGTAAAAACCTACAATTTGACGTCCGGTTGAAGTCTGTAGGTGCCTCTGAACCGGAGTTACGATCATTTCAAGTTGTATACAAAATTCAAGGGGCCTATATGGCGGAAGGCGATTTTTCTGTTTTTTCAATCCAGATTATCGACTTGCATAATTTAACGGTAGTAAATTAAAATTTGAGAAACAAGCACATAACATAGAGATTACTACCCGATTATACCACGACGCAGCTTCCCAACTCCAAAGTATGATGCTAACGTTACAGGTACGTGTACGAACGTAGTATGTACCAATCCGAAATTATCTTATAATCAATGTAAAATGACTTCAAGTTAAAGGTAATATTATTATGATGATGAATTATTCGTATGATATGGAGCATTTCATACTACCGTTAAATTATGCAAGTCGATGCAGCAGAATCTATCGTTTGAGAATCAGGATTGAAAAAACAGAAAAATCGCCTTTCGCCATATACGCTCCTGAATTTTGCGTACAACTTGAAATGATCGTAACTCCGGTTCAGAGGCACCTACAGACTTCAACCGGACGTCAAATTGTAGGTTTTTACCTCTACTTTTGAATCATGATATGGTTAATACTCCTCATAGTCAGGTACAATCACCATAATAAATTATTTCGTCTTTTTTCAAATTTTTTTAGTTTAATTTGGGGTTTTTTTCGCAATTTTTCGCTCATAATTTTTTTCACTCAACGAATAAACGAAATCTGACGATTCCATCTGATTCAGGAGGAAAAAATACATGAAAATATATCCTTCCGACTATCAGATTTGATGATTTTCATAGTTTTTGAGCGTATCGAACGTTTTCAGTGATTTTTAACATGTAAATCCCATAAGAAACTTCTGGCGCTTTTTTTTACCCAGAACTGATTTTCACCCGGCCCGCTGAGAAAAACCGAAAAAAAAAATATTAAGGTCCACCCTAGTATATACGCTTCAACAAACACCTTGTATGGTTACAATTAATAACCTTGTACAGCATGAATGCCAAAAAAAGTACTGTCAGCTCGCAAAATCATCGCGGTGTGCCACGGTTGGAAAAGTGAAATTTACCTTAGACGTTTAATTTGTGGGTCGAGGTTTTTAATGTCATTGTCTCGAGATTACGGAGCCGGTCTAATAGAATTCCTTTACCCACGGAGCCGGGCGTGATGCTCCCGTGAGTTTAGGCGTTGTCGCCGTCGGTGACCCCTCCGTAGGCCGAGGGGATTCCAAGGGTATCGGAAGCTTACGAGGTCTCGCGGTGCGGCGCTAGAAAATTTGACACAGTTTCGATCGGAACGAGGTTTAGGGGTTTAAATGGCGCGCGAGGCGAAGTTAACTTAAGGTCGACGCAGTGGCGGTGGGCTATAAGGTGCGCTGGTGCGCGCGCACTCCCGACAATTTAGCATCAATAATTTTTTTTAGTAATTAATGGATGCATTCTTAATTTATCGCCTTGCCGCATCCCTAGCGTTAATACCATCTCAATATTATTTGGCAGCAGCGTACGAATCCACTAGACGCTAGGTCTCTATCTCCAAGGCCACTGGTTTCCGATCGCGGCACGGGAATCGACACGCGCAATACGAAAAAGCGGGACGACCATCGCGCTTCCGTGCAATACGAAAAAGCGAACGCGTATTGTTACTGCTTGCCCCTCCGCAATTACGAAAAGGAGTGGGCGAATCCTATAGATATGATGTGCGGAGTTTAAGAGCGCACGAGAGTGATCGATTAGTTTGTGAATTGTTTTCGTACACAGCTGTTTTATCGCTCACGTTTTATAAATATAAACTCGGGTTTTCGGTTAGAATCTAGTTTGGAATAATGAATTATATTCAAAACTTATTAAAAACTCCATTCTCTAGCTTGAGTTTGGAGGAAAAAGTGCAAATTAAAACTCTAGGTAGGCCCACTCCACAAATTAATTTAAAATTAGCCGTGAAAGGAAAAAAATAAACAATTTGTGGTTAAGTGGATGCGATGTATTGAACGCAGTATTTTGTTTTCCGTGTGTTTTGTTTGGCGGAGAAACACCTTGGACCAAAACTGGAGTAACGGATTTAAATCACATAAACGAGAAAATAAAAAAACATGAAAATTCTGCTGGACACATGAATAATGTTTTGAATTTAGCCATGCTAGGCACTGCAAATATTGCGACGATGCTCGATTCTGCTCATCGACGAGCAGTGGCAGCACACAATGAAGCGGTTTCAAAAAACAGGTATGTTTTAAACATTATTATTAACTGTATTCGTTTTTTGTGGAAAATTTGAACTGGCCCTAAGAGGACACGATGAATCGGAAACATCATCCAATACAGGCATTTTTCGTGGGTTGATTGATTTCAGTGCCGAATTAGACGAGGCTATGAAGTATCATTTACAAAACGCGGCGGCTTTTAAAGGAACTTCTAATACTATACAAAACGAGCTACTTCAGTGCATGCTTGAAGTTTGTCACGATGAAATAACCATTGAAATTAAAAAATCCACTTTTGTTGCTATAATAGCAGACGAAACTACAGACGTTTCTACAATTTTTCAGTTGGCTTTAATATATCGTTACATGGTGGGTGGAAAGCCTTTAGAAAGATTCTGGAGTTTTTTAAAACCAGTAGGACATGATGCAGAGTCATTGGCGGAGTGTTTAAAAAGTGAACTAGACTAGATTATCGTTAATTTTATGTATGGTGCACCCCCAATCTTAGGATCACGCACCGCCACTGGGTCGACGTAATATACGGGATCTACATATAGTCCGGTAGGTAGGGAGCTAAAATAAGCAAAAACTGTTCTTGAAATATATGGGTCTACATTTGGACGGTTCCCCATGTATTTTTTTGCGTAGAACACAATGCGCGGGGTCCGTAGAGCTGACACCGTCCGCTAATTTATTAAATTAACAATTTGTGAAAAGAAATGTCTTTTTTTCACATTTCCGCTTATATCTCCGTTCCTTGGCTAGCATATGCATATAATAAGTTGAAACCTATTGAATTTCCAAAATTTTAAGCCCAACCCGAAGTCTCCAAGTGCTATTGTTAACTTGCAAATAACTGCTGAAGTTGAAAAAGTGCTTTTTTATTAACTATTTTTTTACTTCGAAAGTAGAGCGACTATGATCATGAAATTTCTTGGAGGGACTTATATTTGTATTATGAAGTTACAAAAAATATTTCAGCTCGATCTGTTAATAACTTTTCGAGTATTTTTTTTGCAAGCCCTAATTAATAATGACGCCATTTCTTTGTTTATTATACGATATTGACCGTGTTGAGCTAGAAAAATCATAAATTTCTTCAAGTTTGCGAGACTTTTGAAAATTTTGAAAAATATTAATTTGGGCCAGTTTTATAACGTTTTTTACGCGACTACCTTTTTTGACGCGACGTAGTCAAAAATATAAAATATTGTCCTAGCGTTGCTGCTTCGAAATTCTTGGAATTGTGACTATAATATTTTTGTTTAAAATACGCGTCTTGAAGCGTACTTTCAAGGCATTATAAAAAAAGCGTCAAAGAAGGGGCTAAAAATTTTGGAAATTCAATAGGCCATAACTTCTTATATGCATATGCTATATAAAATGTGCCAAGGAACGGAGATATAAGCGGAAATGTGAAAAAAAGACTCTTTTTTCACAAATTGTTGATTCAAAGAATTAGCGGACTGTGTTTTACGTAAACAAATACATGGGGAATCGTTAACACTAGCCCTATATGTTTCAAGAACACATAAAAATATCTGCCTACTGGACTGATAAAATCCCTGTCCTCCCTAGCGTGTGGACGAGTGTGCGGACGAATTAGATTATAATTCAATAAAAAAAATAATGAAATCTTGCCTGTAAAATGACTTTTCCTGTCTTTTCGATGCCATTTTGTCATTATTTAAGATTCGTGGATGAAAGAGTGACCGCAAAAACAAGCCATTTTTCGCCATTTTGCGTTGCCATTACACTTTGCCAGTCTTTTACTAGGTAGTAACAGTAGGCTTGTTTATTTTCGAGGGTGCAGTACATGTACTATAAGATTTATAATATTTTTTTAGAAAGTTTTTTTTGTCTTTATTGTAGAACTCACGAAATGGTTGTGTATCGAGTAAATTCAGGGATACATCGCAGGTATTTTGCATTAAAAGTAAATCGAACATAAACTGAGTTCTCAAGGGCATACCCACTTTTTTATTTTAATGTTTCACATTGTTTATGTGGTGGCCATAATGGCGTTTGTCCATACACAACAGTTTTTCCTTACATACTCTACACATCAAGGGCGTAGCCAGTAGTTATCTTTGCGGCGCTCGATGCAGATGAAACAAAAAAGCTAAAAAAAAAGGTCAGTAGAGGCAACGGCAACCGAAAGCCCCCGTGTATTTTGGTGTTTACTTGACCCTTGGGGGGGGGGGCGATCGCTGCAGATAAAACAAAAAAAGTCAAAAAAAGGTCACTACAGGAAACGCCAACCGCATTCCCCCGAGTATTTTAGTTTTTACTTGACCCTTGGGGGGGGGGGTGTCGCCCCCATCGCCCCCCCCCTGGCTACGCCCTTGCTACACATTACGGTCGCACCATCATAAAATCACGGTTCGAAATCACCGACGAATATACATATATACTTTGTAGCCTAGGAAAGATTCCTAGGCTACAAAACTACATAAATCCCTCAAGCGTTAAAAAAAATTGATAATCAGGTAAAAAATAGTGCAATCTGAGTGCACTAGTTTTAGATCAAATCTGTTTGTAGGAACATAACCAAAAAAAGTCATAAACGTGTGAAAAACCGTTTTTTCACTTTTTAAGTACAAAAAATATATATTTCAGAAAAAAAATAGAACGTTATAACGTTTATAAAGACGAAGAAAATTAGTTTTTAAAAATTAAAATCGGTTCACAACTTTTTGCAAAAAAAAATAAAAACCTTCGTAGGGACTTCCGTAGGGAGTGACCAAATTGTAGCTCTTTTCGGCAGCTATACTTACAGTAAAAATGTTATAAAAAATATTCATAACTTTTGGCGCAATTCGAAAAAAATATAAAAAAAGGTGTTTTCGAAAAATGGCCCGGCAATTGGCAATAACAGTCCTACGGTAATTTTTCAAAGTACGTTTGGTTCGTGAAGAGGTGCTCTACAATCATACAATGGACCAAGTTCGTCAAATTTGAGGAAGTATCTCATAAACGACATTGAAAACCGGGCTGTTGCGTTTCGGGCGCTCGGGCGCTCGGGCGCTCGAGCGAAGGGGAAAGGCCGCATGGTGGGGGAACTCTCTCAATTCGAGCTCACGAAAGCAGTCGAGCCAAGCAGTCGAGAGTTCCCCCACCATTCGGCCTTACCCCTTCGTTCGAGCAACCGAGCATCCGAAACGCAAAACAGCCCGGTTTTCAGTCGGATTCGTAGTAGGATTGTTATTGACAATTGCGGGGCCTTTTTTCGAAAACACCTTTTTTTTTACATTTTTTCGAATTGTGCCAAAAGTTATGAATGCTTTTTGATAAAACTTTTACTGTAAGTAGCCGCCGAAAAGAGCTACAATTTGGTCACTACGGAAGTCGTAGGGACTTTCGTAGGCCGAGTAATTAGATAGTAAAAAAGGGCAATGTCCGAAGGTTTTAATTTTTTTTTTGTAAAAAAGTTGTGAACCGATTTTAATTTTTAAAAACTGATTGTCTTCGTCTTTTTAAGCGCTATAACGTGCTATTTTTTGTTTTTCTGAAATATATTTTTTTGTTCTTAAAAAAGTGAAAAAACCGGTTTTTCACACGTTTATGAATTTTTTTGGTTATGTTCCTACAAACCGAAATGATACAAAACTAGTGCACTCAAATTGCATTATTGCTATTATAAATTGCATTTTTTACCTCATTCTCATTTTTTTTAAGCTTGAGGAAGTTTTTGAAAAATTGGGTCTATTTTGTCTATCTTTCCTAGGCTATTGTCAGCAAATTGTAGCTTTTCAGGCGTTTCCACGTGTTACATTTTATAATTAAGGTAATCATGACGTTGACGACATAAGCACCTCGAACACTGCCGCTACATTGCGGCACGATAGGCCAACCCTATTTGTAAGGCGGCCTTAACTGATTACTAGAGCGGCTGCGGCGATTCCCCATCGCGAAATTAAAATACAAGAATGAGATCCGATAAGATCGGGGTTTGTTCAGTGGGCAAGGACGGGCGTACGATCGAACCGGGCGAAATCAGTTAAAGAAAGAGACGCCGACGGGCGTAAAAGGAAAGAAACGTCTATGTAAAACGCGCGAAGCCCGATCATCAACTTCGTGTAGCTTAGGAGCTACCGATGTGTAGCAGCGCGGCGGACAGGGGCGTCGTTGTGAGGAGGGTAACGGTAACCAATGGCGTAGCGTCCATTAAGGCAGTAAAGTGCTGCATACACTAGTTATTGATAGGTGAATGGTCTTAAGTTGGTGTGTTCATAATTAAGGCAAGATATGGCGAATTAAATGTGACGTTGTCTATCCAAAAAATTTCAAGAAAACCAAGAAACTTTCGAGATATGGAATCCTTATAAAAGTCAACCTAAATCTTTAAATGACATCCAAAAATTCAATACAAAACAGTTCTATTTGCATTAGAAAAGTTGACACCAACTTTAAATAAAACAGGTGTTTAGATATTTGAAAATCTTTCGATTATTCGTTGAAAGAACACAGGATGTTCCATTCAAAATAATAGTTTTGCATATCTGTGGGGAATTTAGCGACCTTCTTCTCTATTAGTTTTTTTTTTTTTGGTTTGGTTGGATTAGGTCCAGGAGTAAATAACAACTATTCGATTTTTGCCAACGTTTCGGAGCTTTATTTCTCCTTCATCAGGGGCTCAATCAATGTTGTTATTGTTGTCATGTAAGGTGGTACGTTACAAACATTGGCGGCCCTGTCTATATACATATATAGTAAATGTATAAAGATAAAGACAAAACACTATTAACAGGACAATACACTTTAAAAATTCGCAATTTTTAAAAATTCGCAATTTTTAAAGTGTATTGTCCTGTTAATAGTGTTTTGTCTTTATCTTTATACATTTACTATATATGTATATAGACAGGGCCGCCAATGTTTGTAACGTACCACCTTACATGACAACAATAACAACATTGATTGAGCCCTGATGAAGGAGAAATAAAGCTCCGAAACGTTGGCAAAAATCGAATAGTTGTTATTTACTCCTGGACCTAATCCAACCAAACCAAAAAAAAAATAATAATAATAGTTTTGAATGACTGAATTTTTCTGAAGTGGTCGTTTCACATAGGATCCCCCTGTAGTATATTTTGAAACTTTCCGACATGTATTAGATGATACTACCCTTCCTCAATTTATTTCCAAAATCTCAAGTAGGTATGTTCGTAATTGATCAAGATATGGCTGGATAGAATTAAATGTGCCACTGTTTATTCGAAAATTTTCAAAAAAATTCAAGAAACTCGAGATTTTTCGTGAAATCAAAAAAATCGCTAAAAACATAGTTCTATTTGCAATGAAAAAGACGATACCGACTTAGGTACTACATTAGGCCCGCGGCCCGCATCTTCAGAATTAAATTCTGACCAGATATTACTAAACTTTTAATAAACGCGATTCGCCAGTCACCTTGTATAAGAAACTAGTACCGAAATTATAGTACTTTACTTATAATTATTTTTATTAATTACACAAGCACACACAAAAAAAATTGTGTCCGAGAAACTCCACCACAGCATCATTTTATTACAACTTTGAAAAGTTGTTTTCCTTTTTTTTAAACAAAATGGCTGCTTTACAGGGTATTCCTTTAGGCGTCTTTGACGTGACATCGAAAAGTGCTACATTTATCATAATTTTTCTATTGATCAGAAACCAAAAAACATTTTTTTTTCAGTTATTGACATGTGCAGGGGAAGGATAAACCTATACAATTATAAAAAAGTATAAAACCAGAAATCAAGTAGGCTGTTTAATGAAATATTCAAAATTTCGACTATTTTTGCGCCAATTTTTATCTCAAAAAAGTAATGTAATTACGCGATATTTTTAAAACTTTAGGTACATCCTTCCGATAATAATATAGACAAAATCTCTCAAAATTTCAGCCAAATCGATCAATTACTTTTTGGGTTACAGCACGAGTAGTTTTTGAAAATACAGTTCCGAGATAATCGCGTTTAAAGTTCCAATACTGTAAAATTATTAGTTTTAGTGATTTACCGATCAATCAGCGATTCCAGGTGCATACAATAACCCTTCAGCCTCCTTGAAGAGCTTGTTTTTTTTTTTTCACAAAAAGTATTACGAAAGAAATGTTACTCCACCCCAAGAGCTCCGGCTACCTGACTCGCTAGTTTACGGTATGTGGTATGAGGTAGAACTCCAGCGCTCTCGAATATGTGCGATAACTCCGTAAATATTTAATATTTAGATTTTTCCTCCACTATACTCTCAATATATGGTATTGTACTCTCGTAGTAATAAAAAAAACAAAAAAAATCGATTTTTTGAAAATTGTAAAGGATTTTCCCCCGTAACTCAGAAAATGACTTTGGAGGGCAGACAACCCTCACTTTTATATCGAAAGTCCACTACACTCACAAAAAAAATGGAGTGTGGGCAGCTGTGAGCAGAAGGAGGACTGTTGGACCTATTTTTTTTAACGGAACACTGAATGGAGAGAGGTACCGTTGAGAAACCTTTTTTACAAATGTTGCATGACGACGAATTGCAAGAAGGTTATATTCAACAAGATGGAGCTCGTGTGCATATTACTAGGGAAACCATTAATTATATTGGCGAATTTTTCGAAGATTAGCTTGAACACGCAGACCATATTATCCCGATCTTGCGATTTCACTCCCCGTGATTTTTTTTTGGCTTTATCTAAAAAATTCAGTTTTTGGAACTCCCGTTGTCATTACAGAAGACCTTCAGCAATGCATCGTCGACAAAATTGAACAAATTAATGGAACACCGTGGAGCAGCTCATATAAGTGTGTATAAATATGGGCAGTCGCCATTTTCTTTAATAGTGTCTTAATTTTTCGAAAATATAGGTTCTTTTTGAGATGACGTTTTTTATTTCTGTTTTTTACATACCCGGTAAAAATATATGTCATAGGTGACAGCCTTGACAATTCAGTGATGTTATAAACTTAAGATTAAGAATAGAAATACGTATTTCTTTTGCTCGGCCAACTTTGATGACGTTTTTTTTTTTTTTGGATGGCTTAGTGGCGGTGCGTGATCCTAAGATTGGGGGTGCACCATACATAAAAATAACAATAATCTAGTCTAGTTCACTTTTTAAACATTCCGCCAATGACTCTGCATCATGTCCTACTGGTTTTAAAAAACTCCAGAATCTTTCTAAAGGCTTTCCACCCACCATGTAACGATATATTAAAGCCAACTGAAAAATTGTAGAAACGTCTGTAGTTTCGTCTGCTATTATAGCAACAAAAGTGGATTTTTTAATTTCAATGGTTATTTCATCGTGACAAACTTCAAGCATGCACTGAAGTAGCTCGTTTTGTATAGTATTAGGAGTTCCTTTAAAAGCCGCCGCGTTTTGTAAATGATACTTCATAGCCTCGTCTAATTCGGCACTGAAATCAATCAACCCACGAAAAATGCCTGTATTGGATGATGTTTCCGATTCATCGTATCCTCTTAGGGCCAGTTCAAATTTTCCACAAAAACGAATACAGTTAATAATAATGTTTAAAACATACCTATTTTTTGAAACCGCTTCATTGTGTGCTGCCACTGCTCGTCGATGAGCAGAATCGAGCATCGTCGCAATATTTGCAGTGCCTAGCATGGCTAAATTTTCATGTTTTTTTATTTTCTCGTTTATGTGATTTAAATCCGTTACTCCAGTTTTGGTCCAAGGTGTTTCTCCGCCAAACAAAACACACGGAAAACAAAACACTGCGTTCAATACATCGCATCCACTTAACCACAAATGTTTTTTTAAATAAGTCATTATTAAATGTTCTCACAAATTGTTTATTTTTTCCTTTCACGGCTAATTTTAAATTAATTTGTGGAGTGGGCCTACCTAGAGTTTTAATTTGCACTTTTTCCTCCAAACTCAAGCTAGGGAATGGAGTTTTTAATAAGTTTTGAATAGAATTCATTATTCCAAGCTAGATTCTAACCGAAAACCCGAGTTTATATTTATAAAACGTGAGCGATAAAACAGCTGTGTCCGAAAACAATTCACAAACTAATCGATCACTCTCGTGCGCTCTTAAACTCCGCACATCATATCTATAGGATTCGCCCACTCCTTTTCGTAATTGTGGAGGGGCAAGCAGTAACAATACGCGTTCGCTTTTTCGTATTGCACGGAAGCGCGATGGTCGTCCAGTTTTTTCGTATTGCGCGTGTCGATTCCCGTGCCGCGATCGGAAACCAGTGAGCTTGGAGATAGAGACCTAGCGTCTAGTGGATTCGTAACGCTGCTGCCAAATAATATTGAGATGGTATTAACGCTAGGGATGCGGCAAGGCGATAAATTAAGAATGCATCCATTAATTACTAAAAAAAATTATTGGTGCTAAATTGTCGGGAGTGCGCGCACCAGCGCACCTTATAGCCCACCGCCACTGCTCGATATTATTTTACTTTGTTAGTGGCGAAGGGCATGCGACGAGTCGCCGCTGCCGCTAACGAGGATGATGTCGCGCTGTTGTACGCAAAAACCAAACAGGTTCAGGTCTCGCGACCCTGGCGGTATTGCATTCTTCGGTGGTGCGCTCGCGGTGCACTACAGTACTTGGCGCTCGCTAATGCCAGATTAGGTGCGATACGAAAATATTATGAAATCAACGCGCCTGAAACGGGTACGCCTAATCGATTACTTTATTACCCGGGATTATGGAAAATTTGTTTGATACACCGCGATTGCTTTGAACGCCGCGCCGTAATGCTACTACAACCGCGTGTTGTAATAACAATGTTGGATTTTATGCAGGCGCGGGACTTAATATTCCATTTTGAGTGTTATTCGATACTTGGTTAAGGGGTTCAGTAATTGTATTGATCTGCCAACGAGGGTATGGAAGTAGAAACTCTAATATACTTTCCCGAAGGTTTCCGACGCGTTTAATTCGAATCTGGCTTCACAATTGCTCCATCGGGTAAGGTTTTTGAGATTTCCTTAACTAAATGTGTAAGAAACATTGTTTTTTGACACAAAATAGTAACAAAAATTAAAGGATATTAAAAAAATTCCAAATTTTTGGGTGATTTTCAACAAGGGATAACTCGGAGAAAAATGGTCGTACAGAAAATAAAAAAACAAGGAAATTGTAGCCTCAGTGTCTAGTTTTCAGATCTGGACTTAAAATTTTTTTAGCGGGAGCGGTTCTCACGTACCTAATCATCCTAAAACCAACAAAAAATTTTTTTTACAAATTTTTTGCTCGTCTTTAAAATGGTCTGTGGACTTCAAAAAATGTTTTTATCATGCGACCATAAAGCTCTTTTAGACGATTTAATCAGCTTTCATTTGACCTCTTAACGAGCTCCGTACGATGATTTGCCGCGGAGTTATCGTCGATCAAAGCAAAAAAGTCCTTTTCAACTTTGACAATCAATTACTCGGGAACTAATGATCGTACAGAAAATGGAGGTAGGGTTTTGGAAACTGCAAAACATTCTCTATAAGACATTTTGTTTTTGAAGCGATCATAGCGGCTGAAAAAATGTTAAAAAGTTGCGAATTTAAGGATATTTGGAAAATTTGGTATAACTTTGGATACAATGGATGAACGAAGGAAATCGTCGGTCATTTTTTAACCTCAAAGTGTGCCCAAAAAATCCTCAAAGTTGCAAAGCGCTGCGATTTTTTTTCTTAGTGCCCCGAAGGTTTAAATTTATCGTTTCGGCCGAAAATCACCGTAACAAGCAATTTTTTCGATTTTTATGCATTTTTTTCAACTTCAATATGATTTTTTTGGCGACAATCCATATTTTTTTTGCTCAAAAACATTACTCGTTGGAAAAAAATCGAAAAAAAAATGTTTTGAATTTTTTTTTCAAAAAATTGAGTAGCAAAAATTATCTAAGAACAAAAATGTCTTAGAATTAGTGAAAGAATACCCTAAAATTTTTTCAGAATTTTTAGACGATATTTGGTTTTTTAAAATGGCGAAAAATTGCAATTTTTCATTTCAAGAATCTTCCCTAAAAATTCTGAAAAAATTTGAGGGTATTCTTTGACTAATTCTAAGACATTTTTGTTCTTAGATAATTTTTGCTAAGCTCAATAGATTCCAAAAAATTCCGATTTCGACGGCCGTCGAAAGTCAGATATCTGACTCGTAACTCGCTTGGAGTTGATTTTTTGGACCTTGGTGCCATGAAAACTTTTGTTCAGAGGGGATTCAAAGTACAACATATTTCAACCCCACAAAAATTGGCCGGGAACCAAAATCCATATGATTGGTGCGGGGTCCTTTAAAACTTCGGGGCAGTAAGAAAAAAAGAAATCGCAACAATTTGCAAGTTTGAGGGTAAAAACACTTTGAGGTTAAAAAATTACAGACGATATCCTTCATTCATCAACTATATCCAAAGTTATACCAAATTTTCCAAATATCCTTAAATTCGCATGTTTTTAACTTTTTTTCAGCCAACATTATTGCCTCAATATATTTTTTTTTATCAATCGCCCCTGATTGTGTCTTATAGAGAATGTTTCCAAAACCCTACCTCCATTTTCTGTACGATCATTAGTTCCCGAGTAATTGATTGGCAAAGTTGAAAAGGACTTTTTTGCTTTGATTGACGATAACTCCGCGGCAAATCATCGTACGGAGCTCGTTAAGAGATCAAATTAAAGCTGATTAAATTATCTAAAAGAGCTTTATGGTCGCATGATGAAAACAATTTTTTGAAGTCCACAGACTATTTTAAAGACGAGCAAAAATTTGGAAAATTTTTTTTGTTGGTTTTCGGATGATTACGTGAGAACCACTCCCGCTAAAAAAAAAATTAATCCAGATCTGAAAACTAGACACTTGAAGCTACAATTTCCTTTTTTTTTTCTGTACGACCATTTTTCTCCGAGTTATCCCTTGTTGAAAATCACCGGAATTTTTTTTAATATCCTTTAATTTTTACTGTCAGCTTCTAAAAATTCAAAATGTCGGATCCAACACGGCGGACAAAAGTTTCATTAAGTGTTTAAATTATGGAGGTTTTTGATTGTGAATGCACGGTAAGATTTTTTTAAGAATATCAAGGTCATTCTTTAAGTAACTTTTTACTTTAACAGTATTTATAAAAATACGCTCAAAGAGGTACCTTGTACTCTGCCTGTGGCTTGTACAAGGCTTGTATTTGAATAGATCGCTGAGACACAAACTTAAAATTGTCAGATCTCAGTAAAAAAAAGATATCTGAACGATTCAAAATTGATTTTAAAGGGAATGAATCATAGTTTTAAATGCTATTACTAGTTTTGAAAATAATACGAGGTGTGGGTATTAAATAACCGAACTGCTGTCATAACACATTTTTATTCATTACCAATTACAGTAGCAACTTTTTTTGTCTTCAATGTACTCCCCTTGGCGATCTCTACACCGCTCCATACGACTTTTCCATTGTTGAAAGCAGTGATTCTGTCAGCTGGTTCAGAACCTCCGTCGCTTTTGCTTTTAACCGCTTCCACATTTTCGAATCTTTTTCGATCGAATCTTCGTCGATTTGACCTTGGGAAATAAAAAAAAAGTCACAGGGAGCAAGCTCGGGCAAGTATGGTGGATGTTCCAACACAGTAATGCCGTATTTTGCAAAAAAACGCCTTCACAGACAAAGTAGAATGGGCCGGTGCATTGTCTTGGTGAATCTTCCATGATTTGGTCTTCCACAAATCGGTTCTTCGTCTTCTCACGCTCTTCTCACACGCTCACACGCTAACGAAGTAAACAATGCCTCGAATGTCAAAAAAGAAGACCATCATCGCCATTAATTTGGATTTGCTCATACTGTTTTTTTATTTCTTGGAGAGTTCGGGCTGTTCCAATGCATGCACTTTGTTTCGGGGTCGTAAGTAAAAAACCATGATTCATCACAAGTAATCACCGTGTTCAGCAAGCCTGGATCAGTGTCAATGTTGTTTAGAATGTCAGCGCAAATGTTCATTCTTGATTCCTTTTGCTCGGGAGTGAGGAGTTTTGGCACCATTTTTTGCGCAAAATTTGCGCATGCTGAACGATTCATGCAAAATCTGGCGAACACATTCTTTGTCGATTCCTGTTATTTACGCAAGCCCTTGGATGCTTAGACGACGATCTTAGCGGATTATTTTACCAATTTTTTCAATGTTTTCGTCCGTTTTTGACGTTGAGGGCCGTTCGGGGCGCGGATCGTCTTCGGTTGTCTTACGTCCCTCTTTAAACCGTTTAAACTATTCAAAAACTTCTGTGCGGGATAAACATTAATTCCCGTATATTTATTTTAACACTGCATAAGCTTCTGTAAAAGTTTTCTCCGGTTTAATAAGAAACTTGCGATTAATGTGTTGCTCCATTTGAACACTTGACATTTTTTCGACGCGTCACTGGTGCGTAGACTAATTCAAACGACTG
This sequence comes from Aromia moschata, assembly GCA_029963805.1. NCBI lineage: Eukaryota > Metazoa > Arthropoda > Insecta > Coleoptera > Cerambycidae > Aromia > Aromia moschata. The sequence goes on along the minus strand of JAPWTK010000289.1, from coordinate 125,530 downwards.
CTACAGTCAAACTGAGCGACCCACTGGCTTGTCCAGCGATCTCAAGGTGGGGAAAGTATCACCAAACACAGTTCTGTTCAAACTTGTCGCGCCACGCTCGCAGCGCGCTGGTAGCAGTATCAGTTCGGTTATTTAATAGCCACACCTCGTATGTAGTTTTGTATGCAAGTATGGAGATTTACAGAAAACTGTTGGGAGAAAATTTATGAACCACAGAGACACAACAAACAACTTCTTCGGTATCATTAATAACGCCTTGCAATAGGCGTATTCAGTAATAATTATTCGAATTTCGAAAATCCAATAAATAGAGCCTATTAATTTAAACATTACCCAGTTGTTTTGCATAAATGGATTTTACCCATTTCGTAGTATATAAATGACTTTAGCCTGTCTGTCCATATTTGGCATCCCACTCGCTTAGCTCTAACGCGTCGCCGAGCGAGTCCTGCTCCGAGTCCAGTTCCTGTTATAAATTTAAATAAAATCAATAAAGACATTACGCTCTAAAACTTTCGTTGTGCGGACGCATAATTAAAAAAAATCCGTATCGGTTAGCGACCGCGTTTACCGACTAATAACACCTTATTTGCGGTCTGATAAAACGCAGCCGTTGGACTCGGGTTAAAGGAGAAGTTTATTGAGGAGAGAGAATGGACAGGATAAAAATTTCCGCGTCGTCGAAAGTTACTGTTACTACTGCCATTGTTGTTAGGTAGCCATAATGTTAGTTGCATTGGGTGTTTGCAAAGTGCTCGATACATCCACATCGGTCACAGGATTCGCATTCACATAATGCCTGTAACTTTTTAATAACTTTGTATGTGAAAAAATGTCTTGAATATAAATTTTTCTTCAGTTTATTTGCCATGTTTCTGTCAACATGAAATAACTGTGTATTTTCACATTTGGCTGTTATGGAGACAAACTTTATTTGTTTAAATTACAACCCGTAGATTTTCTCTCAATATCTGAAAGAACAGATTTTCCTCTTTATTGTACACTAAAAATTTGATATGGTTACATAAGGACATTTTCGCAAAAAACACTAAAGCTTATTTTCGTGAAATTATGTAGTTGCGTACTTAATGATTTACTTTTTAAAAATGAAACAAAAAACAATAGTTAACGAATGAGGTATTGAGAGTTACCTCTATTTTATGCCAAGCAAGCCGGTCCCGAAATTCTTCAGTAACATTTCCGACATTTGAAATTTTCTCTTTCTAGTCTTCAATGTTATCTGGTCGATTGACATAAACTTTACATTTTAAATACCCCCACAGAAAACAAATCTAAGGAATTTAGATCCGTGGAGCGTGCTGGCCATTCGATTTTACCTCTTCTGCCTATACAGGCGTCCTGGAAATATACACATAATGGCTGTAACTTTTTAATAACTGTGTATATGAAAAAATGTCTTGAATATAAATTTTTCTTCAGTTTATTTGCCATATTTCTGTCAACATGAAATAATTGTGTCTTTTCACATTTGGCTGTTATGGAGACAAACTTTATTTTTTTAAATTACAACCCGTAGATTTTCTCTCAATATCTGAAAGAACATATTTTTCTCTTTACTGTACAGTAAAAATTTGATATGGTTACATAAGGACATTTTCGCAAAACACACTAAAGCTTATTTTCGTGAAATTATGTAGTTGCGTACTTAATGATTTACTTTTTAAAAATGAAACAACAAAACAATAGTGAACGAATGAGGTATTGAGAGTTGCCTCTATTTTCCGCCAAGGAAGCCGGTCCCGAAATTCTTCAGTAACATTTCCCACATTTTAAATTTTCTCTTTCTAGTCTTCAATGTTATCTGGTCGATTGACATAAACTTTACATTTTAAATATCCCCACAGAAAAAAATCTAAGGAATTTAGATCCATGGAGCGCGCTGGCCATTCAATTTTACCTCTTCTGCCTATACAGGCGTCCTGGAAACTATGCATTTAAATACTTCCTGATATTTGCCGGAACCACAGATGTTGTTGATTAATAATTTGATAATATATAAATTTTATTTGATAGTAATTGATTAATAATTATTTTCACCCGGAAATAACAGTGTACAAGATTGAATAATGTGATTTCTTAGCAGATCTAAATATTTTTCAGAATTTAAATTTCCATCTATGAAGAAAGGTTCAACGTTCACAATGCTTGCCCAAACAAAAACTTTTTGGGAATTTTGGGTATGCACTTATTGGAACTAATGACAGTTCTGACCTGACCAGTAACGGCTACTATGAATGTTGATTAACAACACCATTTAAACTGAATGTAAATTCATCTGAAAAAAGAATATTTATTGCGAAGTTATTATTGTTATTGCATTTTTCCATCATGCCTTCATACAATTTAGCCCTTCTACTAAAGTCATGAACTGGTGACTGGTGAGAAACTTCAGTAAAGTTTTAAAGAGGAAGTTCAGTAAAGTAAAGTAAAGTTCAGTAAAGTAAAGTAAAGTTCAAAAGTAGTTGACAAGACCCTGGGAGATTGGATTGGATTTTGTCGCACTGAGAGCAAGATATCCAACGTTTATCTCATCCTGTTGCAGTTCTAGGTCTACCTGATTTAGCGGAATCCTTAACACTACCAGTTATTTGGCATTTCTTTACCAGTCGGCTTACTTTTGACTGGTTTATTTTAGACCTGTTGAGTACAGTTCATTAAATAGTACACAAACTTGGTCTTGGGATCCACACCATACATAAAATTTCTTTTATGTAACCATATTCTTTTATGTAAACTGTCTAGTTTACAGTAAATAGAAAAAGCTGCTTTCAGATATTAAGAGAAACCCTACGGGTTCTTTTGAAAAATTAAAGTTGGTCTTCGTAGCAACCAAAATTGAAAAGACAAAACTAACTCATGTTGGCATAAACATGACAAATAAACTGATGAAAGACTTTTATTCACGACATTTTTTGTATACTAGGTTATTAAAAAGGTACAGGCATTAGCGCGACTTTTTTTGCCACGCTGTCTAAGATCGATAACATTTTAATAAAAGTTCATAACATTTTAATAAGTATATAAAAAATGTGGGATGGATAGAGGAAGTCAAAATATGAGAATACTAAGGGAAACATTATTTGTTGGATAAGATCCAGGAAAGTGAGGACAACGATGCAACTGTAGACAATGTTGTTTCAGAGTATTGGTCCTCATGAGTGCAATTCAACTTACAAGATGGAAAATAAAAGGGAAAATAATGAACAGAAAAACAGAAAACTATTGTTGTCGCTATTTTTAATTATTATAACACAATTGCTAAATATACAGGAGAGCCTAATGATATACTATTTAGTACTTATTTATTATTAAGTAGTTTAGTACTTATGATATTATTTAGTACCTATTTATTACTAATGCTCCTTAATGACCCAACGTACTGAATATTTTTTGGTTTAAGAATATTACCATTTGAAAAAATAAACCGTGTTGTCAAAGTATATAACTTAAACACACACTGACATGTGACGTGACGAAATCCTCCATCCAAGGAGCAGGTCTATTCTTACCAAGAATAAACTTATAGTATGAGATCCGACTCCATGATTTTTGTCATAATATTAATGGATGCAATGTGTCGAAAATTAAAGGCCATGTACATATATGTTTAACCAAAGAACAATGGATGCCTCATTTATTCCGGTATCTCGAAAATTTGTCGTCACCATCTTATACTCTGTAATATGATGAAAACAATATTATTGCTTACCAAATGAAGCATCATTCCGAATGAAATGAGTCAAGATGTAATTCAAAAGTGAGTTGCCGCATCCCAGTCTGCCAAAATCCTTGCCAACTACCTTATTTGTACAAGATTTATACAGAACTTGACATTTGTCACTCGATATGACATTTTCGATACTGGACGCCCAACTGACATTCTGTCACCCTATTTTCGGAATTATTTCGACAATTTTAAAGGTAGCTAAGTTGAATCAAATGTCAAAACGTCGGAAAAATCGAGAATCAGGAACCATTATCGGAGGGATCGAGTCTGTCGGTAGAGTGTGGGGGGTTTTTCCCCCCCCCCCCCCCCCCCCCGCAGGGCCGCCCCCCCAAAAAAAAATGTGGGGGGGGGGGGGTTTTCCCCCCGGGGGGGGGGCCCCCCCCCGGGAAAAAAAAAAAAAACCCCCCCGGGGGGGGGGGGGGGGGGGGGGGGGGGGGGGGGGGGGGCCGGAAAACGGAAAATCCCCCGGGGGGAAAAAAAAAAGGGGGGGGAGGGGGGTTTTTTTTTTAATCCATGGGGGAATAGGAAAGAAAGCCGGAAATTTGGCAGAAGGTGTATTAAAGGGCGCGAAGCTGACCTGTGGAAAAATTTTGAAAAATTTAGCTTCTCAACTAAGTGGAACCAATAATTCGATTATCAGTGGACCGGTACGTAAAAACAAATGCAATCCTCTTAATTCTTTTTGTCCGAGTGGCGGTTTGACAGATAAATTGAAAAAAATCTGCGATAATTAAAGAAATATTTCATTGTTTTTCGGCTACTTGTGGCAGGAGTATTAAATGACGCACCTTTGGCTCGTTGGTTAAAAGTACATGCGGTCAGATTTTGGACCATTAACATTGCCAAAATCACATCACTTACACATCATAACACGTAAAGTAACCGTTAAAATTGGTGTATTTTTTTTGTTACTTAGATATCCCTTTGACTGTTTATAAGGGCTTTTGTTATTAATTGGTGCCTATGTGGACGGTGTGCCCTGGCCGCCGTATAGATCGTGAAATTCTTCGTACGTCGAAATATTCACTCGATCGGCCTATTAACAACGACAAAGTAAGTGGCTATGGAGGTGAGCTAACCTCCATAAATGACCGTGTCAGGCGTGACTGCTCCGGTTGTTGTTAGGCCGGATATGCATTCTAGAAGTCTCGCCGTCGCACATACCGACGGATACTGTCAATTCCGCCTGCAGTGTCCGACGCATCACTGTAAGTCCAGTAGGCAGAGAGCTAAAATCATCAAAAACTGTTCTTGAAACATACAGTAAGCAGCTAATTCGGACATAGGTATATCAATACTTAATGTTTTTTATGTCTAGTTAGAACACCAGTGCACGGGCGTCCGACCAATCACCGAAACAACTTTAGACAATTTTCTGGATTAGAACTGTAAACCTCTTTTTAAATTAACAATTTGTCTTGTCCTATTTTTGTGACTTACTGACCTTCACCTAATTTCATTGCATTGCTAAGAAGTGTTTGTTGTCGTCTTGGAATTTACATTTGGTTTAACAAATCTGGCTAAATTTTCCAAACGCCCTCCGACCATTTCAACGCCTAAAGTTGAAGTGGGTTCTCACCTCATTTTACGTCTACTAAAAAAGTGATTCTTTCCCTTCATCGCTATGTTTTACTTGAGCAAGGGCGACTATGACACTAAATTTTTTTGCATAGGCTGGCGGGGCGGGGTTCTGGCTAGTTTGTAATTTATTAAGTTACAAAAAAAAACCTTTTTTTCACAGTTACTTATTCTATCTATTTTTATAGCTCTTCGAGTAATTAAAGACTTTTTTTTTCTTCACTTTTTTTTTCTTTTGATTTTTATCTCGCTCGATCCGTTAATTATTTTTTGAATAAAATATCGAATTTTTTTTGCAAGCATTAATTAGCAATGACGCCATTTCATTGTTTATTGTAGATATTGACCGGGTTGGACTAGAAAAATCATAAATCTCTTCAAGTTTGCGAGACTTTTTGAGATTTTGAAAAATATTAATTTAGGTCAGTTTTATAACGTTTTCTATGCGACTACCTTTTTTTGACGCGACGTATATATTGTTTTAAGCGATGCCGCTTTGAAATTCTCGGAATTGTGACTATAATATCTTGATGCCCATTTTTTTTAAAATACGCATCTTGAAGCGTACTTTCAAGATATTATAGTCACAATTCCCAGAATTTCGAAGCGGCAACGCTAAAACAATATATATGTCGCGTCAAAAAAGGTGGTCGCGTAGAAAAAGCTCATAAAACTGGCCCAAATTAATATTTTTCAAAAATCTCAAAAAGTCTCGCAAACTTAAAGAGATTTATGATTTTTCTAGCCCAATCCGGTCAATATCGTACAGTAAAAAAAGAAATGGTGTCATTGTTAATTAAGGCTTGCAAAATAATTCGATCGTTAATTACTCGAAACGTAATTAACGAATCAAGCTGAATGTTTGAATTTTTTGTGACTTCATACTACAAATAGCAGTCCCTCCAAGAAATTTCATGATCATAGTCGCCCTACTTTCGAAGTAAAAAAATATTGAAAAAAATCACTTTTTCAACTTCAGCAGTCATTTGCAAGTTAACAATAGCACTTGGAGATTTCGGGTTGGGCTTAAAATTTAGGAAATTCAATAGGCTACAACTTATTAAACGCATATGATAAATAAAATATGCCAAGGAACGGATATATAAGTGAAACTGTGAAAAAAAAAAAGTGTTTTTTTTTCCCAAATTGTTAATTTAAAAAATTAGTAGAGGGTTTCAGTTCTACGGACCCCGCGCATTGTGTTCTAAGCAAAAAAAATCATAGGCAACCATCAAAACTAGCCCAATATGTTTCAAGAATACATAAAAGTCTCTGCCTACTGGACCGTTAATAAGAAATCGTTACTGCCACACTCGAAAACAATATTGGTGTCAAATTGTGGGGCCAAAAAATTATGGTTTTTAAAAGGGGGACCCCTTAGTTTTTTAAAAAATAAAAATTTTTTTCCAACGAGGGGTTTCTGTTACACACATGTTAAATTGATTTGTTGATCATAAAAGTTCCAAAAACTCGACACTTTCCAAAATATTACTGTAGGCCTTAGATGGAACACATCACAGGTATCATTCTTTTCAAAGATAGTTTTTAAACAGTAAAGTAGTTTAATTAAATAATGAAGAAAAAAATACAGAGATATTCTAGTTCTTAATATCGTTCTTAAAGACCACACTACATGTGTACCCTTCAACATGTAGGTATATTTTTTTCTATAATTTTCTTATTTCTTCACTGGATTTCAGTATTTGTTATTTGCAGCAACATTAGAACTTGCCTCAAATATGGAATTAAATTGGAGTACCTACATCAGTTAACGCCCGGTATATATTTTACAACTATCATTAAGGCGGATGGTAATACGATGCTTCGTGATAATTCAATACTGCCTTTCATAGTAGAATTTGTTGATAACAACACTTCCTACATATTTCTTGTACTACCTACTAACTTCTTCCTAAAAACGGTAAACTAACAGTAAGTTCTCTATAACGTACCAGATATCATTATGATCTACTGTAAATAGGTTTCCTGTTTTTCTCGCCATTTCCCTGTTATTTTCTCGACGATGCAGTCTATAATTGAATTTCGTATTCGCATTTATTAAACAATGTAACCTATTTAGAGATAGGTTTCAGAAATATGGTTATGGGAAAATATTGTCACATATGTTACCAGAATCGATGTCGATGGTTTGGAACAAACCAAACTCCAATAATGAACCGTGTTTTTTCGACAAAAGTTACTCAGCGAAAAAAGACCTTCGATGTGTACGTAAGTGAAATAAATTGCGATCTCATTAAAACATAATTTTACTTAAAAACTAGACGTTTTCCACGAAACACCGAACTACTATATTTTTTCTCGACGCGCGTTCCGCCAACTAAGTTGGCATCTTCAGGAGAAGTTAAAACTTTTTTATTTTTTTCAGTCTTCGTAAAGTTTTAATCTTATCCTGAAGATGTCAACTTAGTTGGCAAAACGCGCGTCAAGAAAAGTATAGTAGTTCGGTGTTTCGTAGAAAACGTCTAGTTTCTGTTTCTACGCCGAATGATTCCAATACTCACTCCATAATTTTACATGATTAATCAAATGTACACACGTATGAATTTACTCATCCATTGTGATGACAGATAGGTACTTTCTTATGTCATTCGCCGTTTTATAGAATAAAAGGGGAATAATAGTAACATTATATAATATAAAATAAAGTAGGGGAAATAAACATCCCTTCGTACGTTATGTTGATGATATTGATTTTTCATTTGTGACATTTTCTGAGAAATTTCTTATTAATTATGGTTTTATACTTTAGCATTCTGCATCAACAGTAGCTTTGCCCTTGGTCACGGTAGACCAAACGTGAAATTGTGGTCATTTATTTTGTAGTTGTAGCCGTGAACGCTTTGAAAAGTTTTAGTATGTTATTGTTAGTTTGTGTGAATCTCACATACGAGGTGTGTAAATTAAGTAATAAGACTGGCAACGTGGCGCCCGATCTAACAACATTGTTTAGACGGGACTTAGAAGGGCGGTAAGTTAACATGTAATTCACCTTCAGTTCAAGTTTGAATTTGTTAGAGTCATTTGTTTGTTCTTTGTGACTGTTTCCGTAAACCGGTTTTTTCTAATTGGTTTTAACAACAAGTGACATTAATTTTGAACAACGGTGTGCTATCATTTTTTGCTTCAGACTTGGACACAGTGCAACGGATACTTTTGCAAAACTTTAACACGCCCACGGAGACAGTGTTTTTTCAAGAGTCCCAGGTTTTTCGATGGTTTAAGGCATTCTCAGGCGGAAGAGAGTCGATTGAAGATGAATCACGCAGCGGATCGTCTTCATCTTCAAGAACCGATGAAAATATCGATAGAATACGGGATCTTGTGCGTTCGGATCGTCGGTTGACAACAAGAATGATCAGGGAAGAGTTAAATTTGAATCACACCACTGTTAATCAGATTTTGACTAACGAATTGGGGTTGAGAAAAATATGCACCAAAAAGGACATCAGGAGAGAAAGATGTTTTGACATTTTGGAATCGATTGAAAATGATCCCCATTTTATGGAACGTGTCATTACTGGTGGTAAGACCCGGAAACCAAGTGCCAAAATATGGACTGACACACTTCAAGCTCTCCAAAAAAGCAAGAATGAGCAAGTCGAATGAGCAAGTCGAAGTCAAATGCACGAAGATTGTCTTTTTTTGATAGCCAGATAATTGTCCACAAAAAAGTTTGTGCCTCCATTCCAAACAGTAAATCAACACTTTTATAGAGAGGTTCTTGAAAACTTCGAAAAAGGGTCATGCGTATGAGATCAAACATCAACAACATGGATGTTGCATCACGACAATGCGCTTTGTCACACAGCCATTTCAGTAAACGAGTTCTTAACCAGTAAAAACATTCATGTGGCTCCTCAGCCTCCTCATTCGCCATAACTGAGTCCTTGTGACTTTTTTTTCTTCCCGAGATTAAAAATTCACCTCAAGGGACGTCATTTTGGGACCATAGAAAACATTCAAACGGCTGTAACCGACCAGCTGAAGGCTATTCCAATATATGAGTTCCAGCACTGCTATGAGGAATGGAAGAACCGTCTCCAGCGCCGTGTGGCTTCCCAAGGAAATTATTTTGAAGAAGACAACACTGAATTGTAATTCTATTCGAATAAAAAAATAAATAAAAAAATCAGTCTCCTTACTTAATTTACACACCTCGTATATCTCGGGTATGGTCTTTTTAACTTGTATTTTGTTGTGCGCAGTTCGCTGATTCAGTATTGACAGCAGTATTCATTCTGCTGATGAGTGCCAGTAATTTGTCCTTGTTTGGTTAATATTAATTGTATTTGAAGTGTTTTCTGTATTTTTGGCAAAGTCTTAAAAATGTATTGAAAAAGAGACTTCTTCACTAACTCATAATATGATACGTTCTAAAGTTCAGATAGTCTCCACTTGCTGAATTGTTGGCTCAAATTTTGTTGTGATCTTATTTGGAACACTCGATTTTTAAAACTTGTTAAGGATGTTGGAGATTGGAAAACCGTTTATGGTGTTCCAAATGTAGTATTGTCAACAAAATATAATGTAATACTGTGGATACTGCACAGTGTGGATACTACTAAGTTATTGACAACACTATGGATGAGTTAAACGACATGCTGTTTTATCGTATAGAAGTATGTATTTTAAATGAATCGACTGTCTTGTCAGTGCTTATTTAGATTTCTTTTCAAGATAGTTGCCTTATTTTTTTAATTACATGTACCTTCCATAAAAAAATTATATCCTCCCACATTTGAAGATTAACTAGGTGAGAAACAATGTTTATAGAATGTCTTAAATTACGGTGATTGTTACAACCATAAGAAGCTAATTATATTATATAAATTCCGTCTGCAATTCGCACTTTTACTTGTCCGCGCAGGTACGATAATAGTTTTCAATTACTTGCCTTTCACGGCGTGATTCGTTGACGTTTCACATATCTAAATATTCGATTATTGTGATAGTTGCTGGGTACGTTTTTTTAAACAAAACTGTGTATACAGGTTGTCCCAAAAAGCAACATGAAACCGAAATACAAACACGTTTTTTACAAAACAAAGTTGGTAAATTGGTTCCCAATAAGTCAGCGTTCTTGTGCCATGGCTTCAAATTAAAAAAAAATTCAACCACAGCGAGTCACCACTGCCATGGTAATTTCCTTTGGGTGAAATTCTTGTATGAAAACTGAGTAACTGAGCCAGGGGAGATGATACAAATACACGAATATAGAAAGAGTGCGCAACCCAAATGGAGTAGTGAAACGTACTGACCAAGGGATGAGATCGCTTGGGTCATAATGGTCCCTCAAGGTCTGCCTCTAAAATGAGCGAGAAAGCGAGCACAGCTACCTGTCACATTTTGCGTATCACGCTCCGCCTCGGCTATAGATGTAAAAAGGTACTCATAAAGAAATTACCTAGAAATTAATGATTCGCTGTGATTAAATAGCATCTGGTTTAAAATTAAATCTGTTGCTTTTGCTTTACCGTGTTTGAATTTAGATGCGTCAACTTTTGAGGGCAGTGACTATCTATGTCTCGAGAACGAAGACACTTTCATATATATGTATATTTTTTTGGCACATGTCCAGTCGTGACCTGGTCTCTAACCGACTGCCTTTCGGCTTGACCGTTGTCTTTTAGGACACCCTGTATACCAACTGTGCATCCGCGTAGCGATAACATTCACTTGAAAGTGGCATTCGATGTATAGCTGTTATAACTATTCTGGATGTGGGTGGCAGAGATTGCTTTCAAATTTCGATGAAATCCTGTAATATTTTGAGTACCTAGTTAAAAATAATTATATACAGGCTGTCTGATAAAAAACGCCGCGAGCCATAACTCCGTTATTTGTAGCCTGTGCAGGAACTATAAGTGAGACTACTGCAGTATTTTTCAACTTTTTTTTTTCTGAAACGCGATAGTCAACTTTTTTTTTTCAAATGGCAATATAGGATTTTTTTTGAAAATTATCATGCAAATTTGTTTTCTGAATCCAACGATGTAGGTATAACAAATTGACTTTTGTGAAAGATTTATTGCAGAAAAAGTGCCAAAATGTTTGTCATTATCGCAATCGGCGTCCTACCGGCTAACTGATACCAAACGTAGTTTGACCAATCTAATCACGTATGCCGTGGAAAACAAAAAATAATACAACAAAGTAAATTAATGTCATTTCAGCGTCCGCGTCCCAGTCTTTTTTTCGCATTCTACTTTATATCATTTCTGCATTAGGTTACTTTTTGTGAAATAAGCTTAGCAGAAAAAAAATGTTTCACAAAAGTTAATTTGTTATACATCGTTGGATTCAGAAAACAAATTTGCATAGTAATTTACAAAAAAAATCCTATATTGCCATTTGAAAAAAAAAGGTGACTATCGCGTTTCAGAAAAAAAAGTTAAAAAATACTGCAGTAGTCTCCCTTGTAGTTCATTTTGAGCCATTTCATTTTTTTTTGTTTTTTTAACATCAGGCTACAAAGGCCATGTGACAAATAATAAATTATTGATGCTACATGTGAGCATTGTGAGCAACAACCTATATTCCTATTTCCATTAGCACAATCACAGGTGTATCTCTTTATGCCCTTATGGTTGTTCATATCTGGTTCGTATTCAATAAAACATTGATATGTCTTGCTATTGATGTGTCGAGAACGAACTTTCATCCTTATTATATTATCATTTTCTTTTATATACTCAATATTAATATTGAGTACTATCATTTGAGTATTATCATTTTTTCTTTTAAGTACTCAATATTAATAATATTGAGTACTTAAAAGAAAATGATAATATAATAAGGTTTTTTCAACCTTATTTTCCGAACCAACCATTTTCCTTATCAACCGAACTTTCGTTCGTTCTCGACACATCAATAGCAAGACATATCAATGTTTTATTGAATATGAACCAAATATGAACACCTATAAGGGCATAAAGAGATGCACATGTGATTGTGCTAATGGAAATAGGACTTTAGGTTGTTGCTCACATGTAGCATCAATAATTTATTATTTGTCACATGGCCGTTACGAATCGAAAATCATCAAGCCCGCTGAAATATTAACACATATATTTGATGTTACAAATATTACTACAACTATAGAAGAAAATAGTGACGAAGTTAGTATTTCAATATTTTTATATAGAAAAGAAAAGATATTAATATTTTATGAAAAATGCTGTTTTTATTTTAATTTAAGTGCCTTTTTATTTGATTAGCTGCAATATGTACCTATACTATGTACCCGCTTACATAGATTTTTTTTGAATATGTTCCACCCATCACAGATCTATGTAATTATTACGTATTATAGTTGGATACGTACTGATTATACGTGTTTGTTTGGGTCGGTGTACCTCAAGAAATAGCCACCAAAAACCACCCCTATTTTTTTTCAATATTTTTTTTGCAGCCTTATAATGATTTGGAAAATAAAAAAGTATGTAATGTAAAGCTAATTAGGAGCTTTCATGTCGCTTTGGTTTCATTCAAATATCTATCATAGTTTCATAGAAAAATAATTTTGTAGTTAGGGATCTCAACCCCCATTTTCCAAAAACTTGAAGAAAAAATGAAGTTAGGGTTGAATAACACTGGCACACAAAAATAAAAAAGTGGTCATTACTTTTGACGCCCTCTAGGGTTATTATTTCGATGCGCTGAATCCAATTTGAGGCGTTTAACCCTACACCCTCAAAATTTTAGTAAATTGCAAAAAACCGCTAAAAATCGCTAAAAACAGCAAAAAAATGTTATGCAAGCGAGAAAATTTTTACGAACTAGATCAAGTATTTTATTATTATTTTTAATAATTTTATTGTTTCACCTCCAAATTTAGAAAATTGAAAGAAACCGTGAAAATCGCTAAAATCATGAAAATTGAAGTTATGAAAACGAAAAAATTTTTCGAAATAGATCATGAATGTTTTTTGTGTATTTTGATTGAATCCAAATCACAGTTATTTATAGACCCTCTAGAGAATAAGTTAAAATTCTAAAAATCGTGAAAATTATATGCAAACAAAAAAAATTTCTTAAACTAAATCAAGTATTTTTCTTATTATTTTATTCGTGAATTTCCGAGTTTTTTTACACCAAGTCAATTTTTTAACTTTAAATAAATTAAAAACGTAAAAATTGCAAAATCGTAAAAAGTCATGAATAGTAGATAATATCAAAAAATAGTATTTTTACTCATATAAACAAACCATATTCTTTCAAATTATTCTATAATATTAAATTTAATTAGAATAAAAAAACGACCTCCTTATTTTAATTTCTTCTTTATCCAACTTATTTTCTTCGAATTCTTGATAGGTTCCTTTGTTTTCTATTTTCTCTCTTTTTCTCTTTTTCCAGCAAAATCGGCCATATGTTGACTTCCATTTCTTTACCATTCTCCATTTCATTTCTTATAATCTTATTTTCCTTCATACGGAGAACGTGTATCAAGGAAGGTGTTTTTTTAATTTAAATTACAATCTATTATTTATATATAATTTAAAGGAATTTTTTTTATTACTGTATAAGAACATCTATTTTTATTTATACTATTTTGACTATTTTTTACTTTGTATTTTTAATTTTTTAATTATTAGTGAGGGTTAAAGCAACGATGTTATTCAATCAAAATACATAAGAAAATCTTGATTTATTAACTTTTTTTTTTTAATATACTTATTTTAGGGTATTTTTATTATTTGAGAAAACATTAAAAAAAAAGAAAAATACAAAAAATTTCTTTTATAACTTTTCATAAATTATTGGTTTTTTTCATTTACTCATTTGAGTTAGTAAATAGAAGAAATTTATAACATTTTTTTAATTTACTAAATCGTTTTGTAAAATGCCTTTTTTCGTTAATTGGCCCAAAATTATTTTCAACAACTAGCAATATAATAAAGGCACCAATGTCAACAAAGACGCCAGTGCAGATTTCATACGGAAACCCGGTGAGACCCTTTCCATAAACCACTTGATTTCTTTTTTGAACGTACTTTATAAACAAACTTGCTCCTCCACCTTCCACTTCCACATAGTTCTTCTAAAAGCGAGCGCGCCGTTTTTCGCCGACATCCAGTAGCTTAATTACGGATCGCATCCGTAAATTAACAGTTCGCCCGCGTTCGGCGGAGGTGTCTGAGTCCCAACCCGTTAACCGGGTTTTTCGTTTGCGCCGCGTCGCAACAACAATGGCACCGCGGGTAGCTCTTTAAATCTGTACCCTTCGCACGTAATGAGCAACATAATTGACCATTACAGGCGAACGAGGAGGATTTACGCTGGCCAATTCTCCGTCCGCCGGGCAGCTCGAGCGAAAACCATACGGCGCACAGCACAGTATTCTTTATCGCGTCCGATATTTATGCGGAATACAGGGTGCGCCAAAATACAGTACGCTCCCGGTTATTCGGAACGATGAACAGTGGGGCCAGATCCCAAAAACCTGGTCAAAAAGTGTATGAATTGATCTGAAAATCTTTACCAAACGGTTGTTGAGGTCGCTGATTACAAATCCGCTATCAGATTTACAAAATTTCAAAATGGCGGAGAGATACCGAGCGTGCGCACATGGAAAATCAACAGAAAGTCAAGCAACTGCTCTAAATTTCGTTACTCGGGGGGTTTTCGGTGTCGCTGATTACGAATTCGGTATTGGAATTTGAAAATTCCGATGGCGAGTCCAATACGGCGGAAAATTTCAAGGCGGCAATTTAACCATTCTTCATTTTTTTTCCAAAAATCTTTCTGTTCGTTTAGCTGAATGTCATTTGACCTTAGAAATTAATGAAGTAATATTTTTTTAAGGTCATTCGGTATACAATTTTTTTGACCCACTTATCGAGGAACGATCATTTTCAATTTTACTAGCGGATTCTCATCCATATTATCTTTCATTAAGTTAAATACTTATTTTCTTGTGATGGAAATATCGTGTGAAGTAATATCAGATGAGTAAATATTGAAAAAAAAAATTTCAAAAAACAAAATTAGAAATCTGGAAAAATGTGAAAATTTTGAATATTTTGAAATGGTGAAAAATTTGAATATTTTGCGTCCTATATTTCATCGAATATTTTCTATAATATTCAGGCATTCTATATTTTATGTACTATAGCGACTTACATATGATCAAGTTTTTCAACATTTAACGCATAGTACAACCCACACTATACAGAAGATCTTTCCGAAAACAATTCAAAAAACGCAGAGGGGCAGCTGGGGGCAGCTGAAATTTGTTGTATATATAAGTTATATCTATATCAGCTATGTAAGTCTAGCTATATAGAATTCCCATTGAGTTTTATGGCGGTGTCGCAGGGTGCACGAACTTAACCAACAAATACATGAGATTTTTATCTGCTTTGTTGTGTAAAAGTTTCCTTCAATGATTATTCTCTTATAATTGTCGGATTTAATAATATAGCTTACACAATATATAATTATTTTCTACTCACCTTCAGAAGTGGAATTCATTTGGTTTTGTTTAAATCTGTCATATTTTTAAGATTAGTCAACTATTGAAATACTTGGGTTTGTTTTCTTTACAAGTGCAGAATGCGTATGGCTTCAGAGAAGGCTAGAACGCATTCCTTGTACTTTGATCACTTGGCACACTTTCAGTGGAGTGGTTTACTAGATTTTTCGTAATATTGTGTTACTTTTCCGGGATAGCATCTGTGCATTCATCAAATTTTATAATTTCATCTGAACAGTGAATTCGAAGTTGGGACACCCTGTACGCACTTCAACAGGTCGATTATCTTAAAGCGCTTACTCTGCGCCAGTATAAATTAACAGCCCAGCAGACACATGCATACCGAATGTGTGTTTATTAGTAAACAAAAATGTTAGATAACATTCAGTCTGGTTCGGAGAATATTAACGTCGTGGAATGTAGAATATAATATTTTATCTCTCCCACTATGCACTGCAACTGACGTCCAGTACTTCTACTTTTAAGTACAGCATCGTCATTAACCCTTAGAGTAGCGGTAAAACCACTTTTGTGGCTAATTTTTCAACATTAAAAAAATTTACTATAAACATTGATTATCACGTTTTTAGGGTTGCTAATTGCCATTTTAGTTTTAGAAATTGATTTTGACAACTTCCAATTGCTAAATTGCCTTTCAAATAAAAAAAATTTCAATTCTAGTTATGACTGTATTTTAGGTGCACACAATTATTTATAAACATTGTATTTTACGTTTTTTTGATCGCTGAATATAATGAACTTGAATTTTGACAGCTGCGCCAAGTTCCAAACCTGTTATCAATATGTCAAAAGGCCTAAATTATTATTGTTGCTGCTCAATTTTTGAAAATTTCTTATAAACTATATCGCTACATTTTCTTGTATGATTGACAACTATTTTATTTCCAAAAATTAATTTTGACAGCTGTCAAACTTACAATCAGTATCCAAAGAATTTCAGGTGATTTTCAAATAATCTGTATAAATAGATCTCTTATTTTTTGGATTACTAATTACGATCAAATAGCGAAAAAAAATTGATAGCTACCAGTTACCAAAACTGTGAAAAATAATCATGAATTTTCGTTCTGCGTCCATGTTGCTAGTTCTGGGTAATGCTAAAGGAAAGTCTTCTATTGCGTATTTATAAGATATACTGGGTGTCCAAAAAGTACCGGGACGGACGATTATCTCAAAACCAATGCGAGAAAACGAAAAAATGACCTCAACAAAAGTTGTTTGATTGAATAAAAAAATGAGTTTAATGGTCACCTTGACCTTGACCTTGGCCGTGACCTTGATGGGTTTTTCAAGGTCAACTTGAAAAAGTCAAATAGAACTCCATATTTTTGACCCCAGATTCTTACGGAGCGCGAAATTCTACGTTCAGGTGTGTATCAATGCCTTATATGAACATGACCTCTAGAGGTCATTTTGAGGTCAAATAAGTATTTAGTCCCGCACAGCCTGGAAATCGTATTTTTAATGAAAAATGACCTCAATAAAACGGCCAGTTGTAAAAACGGCCGGCTAAGCCACTTTTGTGGCTTTATACAAATTTCAATTTTTTCTGTAACATATCAGTTACCTGTAGGCACTAAATTTCAGTAAAAAAGATCTTTATTTTTGGGCAAAAATGTCGGTACTCTAAGGGTTAAATGCGGCGCGTGTTGTCCAAAATCTCTTGTCCAAAACAGCACCAAGACCAAATTAATTTATGGTTTTTGTAAATTTTATTTTAACGCCACCGTTTATCGAACTTCAAAAACAGTGGTATTTAATCATGAAAGGACGTTGAGTGCTATGCAGGAAAAACTATAATAATGCATCATCTTTTTTTTATTTATAAATTGGAACCAAATACGTCAAATGGAAACAAACAAAAAATAAAATAAAAAGCAACAACAGGAATTATTCTCAATATTAAATTAAATGTACATATGTACCTACATATTTCATGCCAACTAAGTGAGGTCAAAAAAATTTTCCGTTTGAAACATATCACAATCGATTGTACTTGCTAAAAAACTAACTTCCCTAAAATTTTAGATTTTTTGAGCCACAAGGAGAGGGATGGTGAGGGCGAGAAAATACAAATTTTCGTTTCGACTAAAATTTCAATCTTTCTCGGTAAGAAAATGAAAAAAATTAAAAATAAGGTTGCAATGGTTTTCGATGTGTTTTTTTTGCGTAGAATACGATAAAAATATTTTCAAAATTATTGGGGGTAGTTTTCACCTTTATTTTGAGGATTGAGTTTAAAATCCAAATTTTGAAAAGTACATGATTTTTTTTTTCAATTTTTTTAATTTCTTTCTTTTTTTTGTACTTTCGATTAATTTTTAATTCATAATGGGCGTCGACCAGGAACTAACCCAAAAAACGGCCCAAAGGTGAAAAAACGTGGTTTTAGCGTATTTTCTAATGCTATGAGATAGTAAATGGCAAGTGAATAATATTCCAAGGTTTTTGGGGTCGCTGATTAAGAATCTAGTCAGATTTTCAAAAAACAAAATGGCGGATCCAGTATGGTAGTCAACTTTTAAAAAAATGGCTAAATTTTGAAATTTAAAAAAATACCAACGTATTCTACGGGAAATTTTCTACGTTAGATTCGTAATCAGCGACCAGAAAACAGTCACAAAGAACAAACAAATGATTCAAATAAGTTCAAACTTGTACTGAAGATGTTAACCTATCACTCTTCCAAGTCCCTTCTCCGCGGTGTTGCTAGATCGGGCGCTACGTTGCCAGTCTCATTAATTATTACTTATTTTACACACCTCGTATATGTTTTTTAAGGAACAATACGATGTGACCGAAATTAACACGTTCGAAATATGCAATAAAAAATTCTAATTGTCAACAAGTTCAAACTGTTAATGGAAAATATCCTGTATATTATAATAATTAATACACAAAACACCACGATCATTGTCATACTTGTTAGAAAAAAGGAACGTGTTTCTGTAGTAAAACCTGCACTAAAATCAGCTAGATATGTGGTTGTAAGAAGTTCTTAAAAAACTTGGTAAAAGTCGTGTAAAATTAATGTAGACCACTTTGTGTTGCCGGGCGTATTTGGATATAACATAATTTTAATTAAGCACAAAATGAAATAAAAATTATGTAAATTTAACAAATTAACTTAATGGAATTACTCTTCGCTTTTTTTTAATCCGTACATAAAGCAGGTTTCTCGCGTTGCGTATTGTGATGAAAAATGCCAGCATTACAAAAAACAAGTAGTCAGTTTATCATTCAAGTAACATTTAATAACAGGTATCGGTCACCATTAAAACGATTTTATTTTTATTTTTTAAAAATAAACGCTTTAACACACTTCTTCTTTGTTTGTGACTAGTTTGACGTTATTCGATATAGGTATACTCGTACAGTGTTACTCATTTAAAATCCAAAGACCCTGTATATCCGTCTGTGTGTCGGGGTGTCGACCATACTATCCTTTATATGTTTAATAAGGTGTACCCCGATCGCTCTATATCGATAATTTATTTGAGGGAGCTTCTTCTTAAGTTTGAAACAAGTAGTGTTAATGATGTCACACGATATGGTCGACCAAAAATTTCGAATGACAAAAAAATTGATAGAGTTGCAGAAATGGTAGTAAACCCTATTTCTTCCACATCCCAAATTGAATCGACCTACGAAATCTGTCAAAGTACAGTACACAGGGTGTTGACAAAAAACAAATTTCACCCATACGAATTAAAAATGGCGCATTAATTTTCAGATAACGACCCCGACCGAAGAGTGGAATTCTGTGAAAATATGTTCATTACTCTTTCAGTCTGCTGAGGTTCCAATGATAGGGCATGAATCCACCTGGGAGCTGGCCTATCGGACAGCCAGGAGGGCCATAAAGGACCTACTAAGAGAAAAACATATTTCTTACTGGGCGAAAGCCCCCACGGTTGAGACAATCGCGAATGTTCATTGGCGAACCATCCTGGGATAAGTCAATAGACCTTATAAAACTGGGTAGAAGCCACCTGAGATGGATAGTAGGACTGTTCACAGGATACTGTCCACTCATGCGACATATCACCACAAATGGGATGAAAAATGATCCCGATTGCAGGAGGTGGGAGAGGAGGAAGAAACCCTCTTCCACATATTATGCGAATGCCGAGCACTGGCAGCGGTTAGGCAATCGAACTTTGGGGCTACAACAATAGAACCAAAAGAAGTAACAGGCGCTCCACTAGAAACTCTGTTTAAATTTCTTAAAGAAACATGACTAATGGAATTACTAGCCTGTGAGGGCACTAAGCATCGCAATAAGGGCACTAAGCAGTAAGCATTGGCTTAAGTGCACATGGCCCGCATCTACCCCATACTTAATTGTAATCTGTATCCCTTTCAGTCACAACGTCCTCCTACAGGGACATCATTTTTCAATAAGTTTTATGTCCTTTGATATAGAAAATTGGAGACTTAATGCATATTGTATCTATGACAGGACATATATATCACTAATACATTCCACTACCTCCATTTTTTGGTGAAATTTCAAACTACAGAACACATCTCAAATTAGTTCGTCATTCCTGTGTCAGTGCATGTGGTAACAAGAGGTTTCTAAAAGTGTTTGTTTGGTTGTTGTTTTTTTTTTTTTAGAGGTTTTAAAGTTTTTTATAAAATGGTAAGGAGAAATATTGTTCAGTACAAGTTTGAACTTGTTAGAGTCATTTGTTTGTTCTTTGTGACGGTTTTCGTAAACCGGTCTTTTCTAGTGCGTTTTAAAAATGAGTGACATTAATTTTGAGCAACAGTGTACTATCAGGTTTTGCCTCAGACTTGGATACAACGCAATGGATACTTTTGCAAAACTTCCACATGCCTACAGAGACAGTGTTTTTTCAAGAACTCAGGTTTAAGGCATTCTCAGAAGGAAAAAAGTCGATTGAAGATGAACCACGCAGCGGAAGGCCTTCATCGTCAAGAGGCATGAAAATGTCGATAGAATCAGGTGCAAGAGTTAAATTAGAATCACACCACTGTTCATCAGATTTTGACTAACGGATTGGGGATGAGAAAAACGCAAAAATGGTTCCAAAAAACTTTCGCAGAAAGGATATCAGGAGAGAAAATGTCTCCCCATTTTATGGAACGTGTCACTACTGGTGACGAGACTTGTGTGTTTGAGTATGACCCGGAAACCAAGCGCCAAAACATGGAATGGCACACTTTAAGCTCTCCAAGATCCAAAAAAAGCAAGAATGAGCAAGTCGAAGATCAAACGAATGCTGCAAGGTTCTTGAAAATGAATGCGTGTGAGACCAAACATCAAGAACAACTGGATGAGCATTACGGCAATGCGCCTTGTGACACAGCCATTTTAGTAAACGAGTTTTTAGCCAGTAAAAAACATTCATGTGGCTCCTCAGCCTCCTTATTCGCCTGACTTGAGTCCTTGTGACTTTTATCTCTTCCCGTCTCCAGCACTATGTGGCTTCCCAAGGAAGTTATTTTGAAGGAGACAATACTGAATTGTAGTACTATTCGAATAAAAAAAATTACAAAAAAAATCAGTCTCATTACTTAATTAACACACCTCGTATAACCGTTCAAAAGATATGAGGTGAGGAGTGGATACTTTTGATGAGCACTGTATACATATTTTCACAGACGCATCTGCGACTGTGAGGTGAGGATTTTCCCGTGGCTTTGGAGACCGCACGACCACCGAACCACAAATTATTGCGCATTGGCTAATAGTTTTAGGATATCGTATACACATAGGTTTTAAAATATCAACATACGTAACGTACGTGACGCCTCAATATATCGTACGTGACGCCATCATAATTTTATTGTTTCCAAGTATTTCTGTTACCTAATTTCAGTACGGCGGAATTGCGAGTTATTCATAACGATGGGTGTAGCGTTTAATCCGGATTATCTTCTTGCGGTGCTATTGTTACGACTTCGACTATTGTTCTAACACTATGATTCAGAGTGTATGAGATTTTGATCTTCAAAATGTTTTATCGATTTGTTTGCCTCATTTGAACATTTTCATTAATTTTATATTTCATTCTAAATATTATTTTTTCGATAGAGATCTCTAGCTCTCCCATTGTTTTAAGGGGGGAAATAGGTTTAGGACTATGTTTTTTAGTGATTGTCATGAATTGTTTTGGCAAGAAAGGAATGTATACTTTATTGAAACTTTGATAATATTTTATATATATGTATATTCAAATAAATTTTGTAATTTTTTTTGAAGTATTTCCGCGGAAAATATGGAAGACATCAGCTGCCACTCATGGGAGGTCACTATCACCACCAGTTGTTTATGTCCATTCTGGAGGCCACAGTTTTCATCTGAAATCAATAGAGTTTCAAATTTACTTTAAGTACTGTCTTTCTTCTATATGAACCCAACGTCGCCTCAAAAAATTGAAAATTGCATTTTTTAGAGGTGTTTAAACAAAAGAGCATAATTTTTTGTCATTTTTTATAAGTGTTTTGATATAAAAAATACTTTAAACAATGATATCACCCCAAATTTAGGTTCATATGAAGTGTAATTAATATAAAGAAACTAACTATCGATTTTTAAATTGATTGGTTAAAACCTTTTTGAGCTAGAGTGTACACAAATTCAAAAGAAGTCGTTTCGAGAAAAAACGCGTTTGAAAAAAGAATTACTGAAAACAACAAATTCAAGTAATAAATATAATAATGCAATAATAAATGTATTTAAACTACTTACTGGTTAATCAGAGAATCCAGCACCATATAGCAATCCTTCTTCTTCTTCGTATCCTTCGTTTTGAACTTACAACTCTTTTTTTTACACGCGTTTTACATGCCACGCGCTCCAGCACGAGGGATGCTCGCTTAACCGCTCATAACATCAGAACGAATTGAAATTTTTATTTGAAACTTTGGGAACATAATTTTTTTTTGGGAACAAGTTTTACTAACAATTTATGGAATAAAAAAAATTCGATATTTTGAGTCGTGTAAACCTATTTCCTCTCTTACGGGGTTACCTCCAGTTGGGTCACAAAAATGAAGGCGAATCAGCAGTATATCATCATTTAGTATTTACATTCTTATAATGTACAGGGTGTCTACTTTTATTTATGTACAAATCCTTAAAAATCCTAATTTTTCAATGGTCTCACTGGGCTCAGTGAGTCTTCTGTGAATTTGAGCTGTGCCTGTGGTTCTTTTATTTATCTTTAACGCGTTCGCTTGCCTTTATACTTTTAATTTTTCGCATAAACTAAAACTTTTTGACGAGACATTTCATTTATCGGATTATTTTTACATACCGGGCGATACAATAGTACCAGAACGGTTGACAATGTTAGAAAATACGCATGATATCAAAAAAGAAAAAATATGCCTAGCACTATTATTTTGTTAAAGTCACCCAGAACTAACCCCTCAGTCTCCTCCAAATCGGTGAGGTGAGGAGCAACATTAAAATTTCAAATGGGAATCCTATTTTTTTTATTGCATTTTAGTATACCTTAGAAAAAAGGAACATTTATGGCATTTTTAAAAAAAAATTAAACTGTATTACATATTTTGTTAAAACGTTATGCTGATTTTTACTCTTAAACAATGTGAGTTTTTGTATTGCTTCGAGACATGTATAATTACTTTTAGAAAAAATCATTAGAATGTAAAAATGTGCTCGAATTGATGACTTCCTCCTCTTGGCAGATTGTGAAATGAATGCGGTCATCTTGTTAAGAGATACTTTGTAATACTTCCGGTATAATTGTATTTGAAGTATTACGTATTATTTATTTTCTCTTCAGTGTCTTTGGGTTTAGTTTCATAGAATTGTTTTTTTTTTTCAAAATTACCCAGTAAAAAAAATCAAGAGAGATCACATCAGGCGACCTTGTTGGTCACTGTATTGTGCACACATCGTTCATCGGAATAGTACGATTCAATTAATCTCAATATTAATGTAACAAAACGTCTATATATTTTTCTGAAGTAAATTTGAAGTGAAGTAATTTGACACCAATCAAAAATGGGGATTCCCATTTGAAATTTTAATTTAGTCCACCGTTCCACCCATTTACAGGTGGGAGTTAATTTTGACTTGGAGTTTGGTAGAATTCAACTAAATATTAGATTGACATTTTTCCTTTTTTCGATTTATTTTGTGTTGAGCCCCTAGGTTAGCTAGGGGTATTTGGTCTCATGTCATGCCTTATGATTTTTTATCCTTATGATGAGAATTGTGGGCAGAAGAGGTGGTGGGCATCATTTAAACATTAGGTACATTTTTTGTAGACATTAAGGGGTTAATTTTTTTTTCAATTTTTGAATTTTTTTTTCTGATGTATGTTAAACTATCAAAGAATGATCTTTTTTTTTAAATAATTTTGGGGGGCGAGGGCACACTTTTAAAAAAAATGTACAGCTTATTTTCGGAAACATCTCTCAGCGGTCCAGAACGTTCGAAAAAGCTGCTCTGCTGTATTATTACAGTTCTATTGGTAGTTTTCGTCGGTAAAAATGAGTTATACTTTCTCGAAATATATATAAATGACGTTATTCAATCTTAGGGAAGAAATCGATATTTTAAACTAATGAAAAAAAATTGAAAGTGGTCAATTTGTGAATTTTCAAAAAAAAATAAAACCTTGGGTACTTCCAAAGAAAAACTAATGTAGATTAAGAAAACATTCTTTTGTTTCTAAGTGATGTACTGCTACTAGGGTGGTAGACTGCTACAGTGTACGCCGATTTTCTCCTCCAGAAAAATTTTGTTTCATGTTACCTGGAGCTACGACGCCATTTTGTGACTTAAATGAAAGTAAAAAATACTTTTGTATATATTAATACCCATAGAATCAAGTGTCAAAATTTCATTTTGATCCATTACATAGGTATCTAAAAAGAATTCCCAAAAAAAAAACTTTATTTTTCAGTGCGCTTGGGTAGCATAACCCCTTAAGCAGTTTAAAACATTAATTAATATTTTCTGAAAAGAAGATGGTCCAAAATTTACGAATTTCCTAAATATTTGTTTCTAAATATTTGGACCTATCGCTTAGCCCAATTTTTAATGGGATATCCCATTTACCGACTATAAACATGAACTATATACACGGTGGAGACTTTAACTGGAATATATTCGCTAGCGGGGTGGTGAATGATTTTTAAAAAATTTCCGAGACACGTCAACTTTTAAATGTATTTACCTACATTTTGCAAGTAATATGAAAAATATAGCCCTTCAGGGGTGGCTGAAATCACCCTCGACATGATTTTTTCAAATGCAACCCTATGGCTTGTGACCCCTCATTGTAAAGCTGGTGGAAAGAGGAATCCAACGCACTGATCAAATTTTAATTTTTAGTATGTTTGTAGGGTTGCATAAAATTAAAACGTAATTTTATAGTTTAATTTATTTTTAACGCAACAATTTCGTACTCAAAATGTGTGTTGTTTAGTTTTGGAATGTAAAAACTTACTTTTCATATGTCCCCACAAAAAATTCCAAGCAATTTTTTGCCACAACTGATATTTGTTATTTTTTGCTAGTGTTTTTACACGGCCGCAAAGAGTAATTTAGTATGCTGTATTTAGAGTTTGAAACGAAGTGTTATTTCAAATTGGTGAAAATGTCTTATTTAACTGAATCACTAAAAATCGAAATTTTGATGATGATTGGATATGGTGATAGGGCGCGAACTCAATGCGAAGTTGTTCGCTTGTTTCGAGAAACGCATCCTGACTTGCCACCACTAAATCAAGGTACCATTAGTAAAATTGAGGCACAATATCGAGAGATAGGTCATGTCAGGAAAGTACCGAGTAAGAGGCAGGCTGTTGTTGATGACGACTCGAAGTTGAATTTGTTGCTTGCTCTAGAAGAAAATCCAATCACTCCAGCCCGTCAACTGGCCCGTGATAGTAATCTTAATAACAAAACAGTTTTAAAAATACTTAAATATGAGAAAAAACGCCCATATAAAATGCAAGCTGTTCAAGAGCTACTTGAAGATGATCCAGATCGACGAATGGAATTTTGCGATTTATTGATGACTTGTATTGATCAAAACCAGTTATTTTTAGAGTGTATAGTTTTCTCTGACGAGGCTACTTTTACATTAAATGGGCACGTAAATCGCCAAAATTGTCGTTACTGGGCTGAAGAGAACCCACATTGGAAGAGGGAACTTCATACTCAGCGCCCACAGAAAACTAATGTGTGGGCCGGAATAATACAAGATGACACTCTTAATGGAGCAAGATACTTGCGTTTACTCCAGCACGAACTAATGCCAGTGCTGTCATTTATTTCCAAACCCCTTAAACCCTAACTTGACCGACGAGAGGTTATGGTTTCCCGGTAGGTGGATTGGGAGACGAGGTAATATTGAGTGGCCAGCAAGATCTCCAGATCTTACACCACTGGATTTCTTTTTTGGGGACATCTTAAAAGTAGGGTTTACATTCAGAAACCCAACAAATGTTGCATAATGTAAGGGACGAAACCTACCACAGACTGGGATGCTGCCAACAAGTGAATGGTGCACATTTTGAACAATTGTTACGTTGAAAATAAATTTAATTTTTAAATTGTTTTAATTGTATGCAACCCTACAAACATACGAAAAATTAAAATTTGATCAGTGCGTTGGATTCCTCTTTCCACCAGCTTTACAATGAGGGTGTCACAAACCATAGGGTTGAATTTGAAAAAAATCATGTCGAGGGTGGTTTCAGCCACCCCTGAAGGGCTATATTTTTCATATTACTTGCAAAATGTAGGTAAATACGTTTAAAAGTTGAAGTGTCTCGGGAATTTTTTGAAAAATCATTCACCACCCTAGCGAATATATTCCAGTTAAAGTCTCCACCGTGTATGTTCAGCTAATAGTATCTATTATTTCTATATTTATAATATTTACAGATGCGCAATTTAATAAATATCATCGATAAAACTGATACACACGGAAACCTGCTTAGGTATTATGCTTTGCCTTCTTTATTATGCGCTCTGAGTATCTCCGTTCGCGCGCTAACTGTCGTAATTTACATCTCGAATTCCCGGACTATTTACACGGACGATAGTTCCACATCTTTCACGCCGGCCTAAGGGCTCAATAACCTTTTGCGTTCCGCTGGTCGTGGGCGGCATAGCCGACTTATTTTTCTATTACTCAGTCTAACAGACCGTGACAAAAGAATTAATTCCTCTTCGGGATTTCGGTTCACACACACACACTCTGACAATAGAAGGAGTACACGAAGCCGACGTAGATTTTTTTTATTATTATTTAGGGTACGCATAGGTCTCAAATAGGTTACGGTGTGCGTACGTTGGTTACAAATTCATGCCGTACGAGTCACTTTGGAACCAGTTTTCTTGCTTTGTTGTGTACTTATTCGTGATTAATAGGTTCTCCGAGATGCCAAACAAATGTCCAAGTTCATTGAAAGCGACTTTCCAAACTGAATTCCAAAAACAAAATATGGGGAAAACATTTCAGCACGTGTACCTAGTATTTTCTTTTTGCTTTCCCTTCGCTCTTTATTTTACTGTGACACTTTTTTACTAGGTATGTAAATTAAGTAATGAGACTGGCAACGTAGCGCCCGATCTAGCAACACTGCGGAGACGGGACTTGGAAGGGCGATAGGTAATGCACATTCAGAACCAGTTTTTTTCTAGTGCGTTTTAATGAGTGACATTAATTTTGGGAACGGTGTGCTATCAGGTTTTGCTTCAGACTTGGACACAGCCCAACGGATACTTTTGCTTTTGCAAAATTTCAACACGTCTACGGAGACAATGTTTTTTCAAGAGCCCAGGCTTCTCGGTGGTTTAAGGCATTCTCAGAAGGAAGAGAGTCGATGAAAATGAATCACGCAGCGGAAGGCTTCATCTTCAAGAACCGATGAAAATGTTGATAGAATGGGATCTGGTGCGTTCAGACCGTCGGTTGACGACAAAAATGATCGAGGAAGAAGCATGGAAAGGCACACTTCAAGTTCTCCAAGACCCAAAAAAGCAAGAATGAGCAAGTCGAAGACCAAATACATGCTGATTTGCTTTTTTGATAGCCAGGGAATAGTCCATAGAGTTTGTACCACTAGGCCAAACAGCAGATCAACAGTTTTACACAGAGGTTCTTGAAAAACTTCGAGAAAGGGTCATGCGTGTGAGACCAAACATCAAGAACAACTGGAATCTGCATCTCATGACAATGCGCCTTGGCACACCGCTATTTCAGTAAACGAGTTTTTAGCCAGTAATAACATGCCTGTGTCACCTGACTTGAGTCTTTTTTATCTTCCCGAGATTAAAAAATCACCTCAAGGGACGTCATTTTGGGACCATAGAAAACATTCAAACGGCTGTAACCGACCAACTGAAGGCTATTCCAGCATATGTGGAAGAACCATCTCCAGCGCTGTGGGCTTCCCAAGGAAGTTATTTTGAAGGAGATAATACATAATTGTAATTATATTCGAATAAAAAAATAAAAAAATCATGCTCATTACTTAATTTACACACCTCGTATATTCCCAGCCGAAAATAATTCTGTAATAATGAAAAAATGTGTGTACTAAGTGTATAAGGCCGTTGATTAAATACCCTCAAGTTCTTACAATTTGTGAACAACGTAAGATGATCTACAGCAAACATCTTTTCATTACCCATAATGAAGATATACTGATGAAGAACTACTTCATCAGTATTTGTAAAAATATGACAAGAAGAACAATTTCCTGATGATTGGAAAAAAGGAAAGATATTTAAAATAGCTAAAGAAAGGAGACCTAAATATTTGCAATAAGTAGAAGGAAGTAACTACCTTGCTCAGTGTAAATAAGATATTTGGCCAGACTGTAGTAAACAGAATAAAGGATGAGCTAGACAAAGGACTGAACAACATGGATTTAAAACGGGATGATCTTTCATAAACACTTAATAAACTCATTAAAGATAGTTATATAACTCTCAGTAGAATACTGGTAGCTCCTGTCCCTTTGTATTTGATGGTTAATCTATTTTATTCGTACATCTGCAAAAAAAAAAAATAATAGAAGTGCCCTGTTTAATCTTTATTCTTACGGGAGCAAACTTAAATTATTTAGTTCCAGTGTGAGTTTCCAGCAGATATATACCCTGAATATCGAATGATTGCGTCCCCTAAAAAATACACTTCGGCTCTTATTTGACCCAGTTCTGGTGGTGCCCGCGTTGTTACCGTATTTCAACATAAATAATGTACCGCGGGAAGAATGGGGATCGAGCGCAAAGTAAATTGAGAATTTCTACCTCGGAATTTACTGCCGAAAACTTTTTTATCTAAATAAAAGCACTTCTTGACAACAACAATTTTCATAACTCGCGACGGGCCTTTTTTACTTTCTTTATCTCTCGTATTTTTCGCGGTATTCATTGAAAAATTGTTCTTTTTTTAAGCCCCATAGTTGGTGTTCACGCTAAATAGATGATTAATGAAGTGAGACTGGGTGAGAAACTTCGGGTAGAAACAGAGATATAAACACATATTTGACGATATAGAAACACCCAACGCACTCCTTTCGACAATCACGTTTACATCATCGGCAGACAATTAAACCTAACATATAATCTAAATACCTACTTTATTTATGCTAAACTTCACTTTATGGTTCGCCGAATCGTAGGCTTTGTTCATGTTTATTAACCAGAATAGTACATTATTAGGTATCGTATCATTATTTCTATTTATGCTAGAACAAGTGATAGTCAGTGGAGGAAAGGTCTGGTAAATAGGTGGATGAAATAAAACTTCAAATCCTGCAAGAGTTCAAGAGTTCAAGTTTCGGAAAAAAAATGTTGGCGTTTGAAATAAAATTTAGTAAATTGTTCGAATATGCGAAGGTTGATCGAAAGAACAAAAAAACACATTGAGAATGTCAACGCGTAAGGTATCTCGAAGATACCATATTTCACCTTCGTCTGTTAATCGAACATTAGTCAGAAATAATCTAAATTATAGTAAAAGATGAAAGGCTCCAAAATACACCACCGCTTAGTTGGAAAGAATTCTCAGGTGTTGCCGTGGTTTGAGACGCATTCATTTTTATAAAAAAGTTATCTTTATGGATGATGAAAATATTTCACGTTGTCCAACTCGGAGATCAAAGATAATCACGGTTTCTATACGGACAATATGCAAGACGCTCCTGACAAAGTTAAATTCAAAGGCAAAGTCAAGTTTCAAGAGACAATTTTGGTGTTGTGTGCCATATCAGAGGCTGGTGTTTCACGACCTGACGTGTTCGAGGTGAAGCAATCAATGCAGACATTTACATACGAAAATGCCTCACAAAGCTTCGAAACTTTATAAACACACCATCCCAACGGCCAAATAATGTTTGGGCCTGACTTGGCCTCGTGCCATTATGCCAGAAGAACAAGATACTGGTTAGCCACAAACGGCATCAATTTTGTTCCGAAGACAGATACCACTCCAAATGTTTCTCAAGCGAGGCCCATTGAGAAATTTTGGTCTCATTTGAACAGAAAGGGATATGGTGGGGGTTGGAAAGCCCAAAATGAGGAGCAGTTAAGACGCAGAATCTTTCAGAAAGTCGTCATCGTCGGTAAGTCGACGTTGCTACCGTCCAAAGACTGATGGGCCATGTAAGAACCAAATTACATGTCATAGAGGAGCATGGGCCTTTATTCGTCATGTAAATGTTGTGTTTAGTTGAATTAAGTATATGAATAATATTGTTGTTAAAATGTAAGAAATAAAAAAAAATACTTTTACTTTTTTCCGAAAACTTTTGAGACCGGTCTTTTTCTGTCCAGCCGTGGCTACATAAGCTTGTGTTGGCCGGCCAAATTGCGGAGTTGAGCGCAATAGACAGCCTAGCTCAGCATAAATTGCCTAGCGTTTCGGGTCCACATATTATCGTGACCTTGCTGCAGCCAAGGTCTCGTGCCGTGTGGTTCCACACGGGTTTGCTTCGACAATCTTACGAAAGCACTCGATGTCCAATTGAGATGGCCAACCAGATTGTGATTTATCGTCGATACTGTAGTCGCTGGATCGGAAGCGTGCGAACCATCTTTTGCATGTTGCTAAACTACAATACTAATTACTAATGAATCAACCGGATATTTTTTTGTTGAGGTGAAGGCGAAAGGACGAACTGACTGGATACTTTTGACTATGGATTCGAATTGAGAGGGTTAATATAAGTATATGAGAATATACTAGTTTTATTATTAGAATTACTTCCTAATGATAATTCAATCCACTGAGAACTAATGAGATGAGACAATACTTCAAACGCGCGTTTTTCGGTCTCGACAAATAGCAGTGAGTAACGCTGCATTAATTTGGGATTCCTCTATGGCTACACTGCGGTCAGTTTGATGACTTAAATGAGTAATTGTTTTATTTTGATGATTTAATCATATGTGACGTATTCCGCGCACGTACATATCATTGTTATCGAACTAGAATTGTCGTTCGTTTGAGCTACAAGGTGACATACCTGTTTATTGTAACGTAATGGAGTTATTATTCATTTCTTCCGTTTATACGTTAAAGTAGTCTAAAATGTATTACGTTTATAATTAGATGTGATAAAATAAAAATTAAAAAACTTAAGGACTAAATTTTGACTTAAATGTCTTGACTTAAATGTCAACATGCTTCAAGCATGTTGACATTTATCCTTTGAAAATTAAATATTATGTGGCAGAAAATAATCTTCGATTTATTACTTTAAGCTCCAGCATAATAATTCAACACAGGAATTGCGTATACTCATAATAGCACTGATTTGAAGTTCTTACCGTTAAAGATTTTTGTAGAAGTAAAAGTATATATTTTCTAGACAAGGATAAATATTATAAAAAGTTTTAGTCATTTCCTGATGATGGTTGGTTATGGTTGGCGAAACGAGGGCGTAGAGTTAAAAAAAAGTGTTAGTGTAGAAACGTGTTCAAGTGTGAATTTATCACTAATGTAAAATAATAATTTGTGATTGATTCTTTATTAAAGCATTGTTTCTTCCAGTGTGATTTAAAATCTCACATTTATTTATTTTTTAACTGTTTTTTTTTTGTTCCCCCTCCAATTTTTTTTAAAGGGAAAATCCGAATTTTAAAAAAAAAAAAACCCCACCTCTCCCCTTGTTAAGGGGGGGCCCTTCCCTATTTTTAAATTTAAAATGGGGGAAAAGGGGGTGAAAAAAAAAAGGAGGGGGGGGAAAAAAAAGGAGGAAAAGGGGGGCCCAAAAAAGGAAAGGGAAAAAAAAAGTTTTAAAAATTCTAAAATTTTTAAAATAAGGCGGGAAAATGTGCCCTACGGCTTTCATTTTCCAAAAATCCTGTGGAAACTGGTCAAATTTCTTTATGGTGTGACCTTTCACCTAAAAGCTCTCCACCTAAAAAAATCTCCAGTAATAGAATTAGAAACCAGGACAGTTTATTTTAAATGTTTTAGGACTTTTTAATAAAATATTTTAGAAATGAATTTATTGTTTCCGCGAATATTCAAGCTTAGTTATGTAAAGGTTAATTTCTGACACCTAATGCAGATACAGGAGGTATTGAGAAAACAGTTCCAACTTAATCAAATAGTTTCACAATTGTTTCAGAACCAGAGTTAAAATGCTTTAAAAAAAAATAAAATGCGGAATGCCGACGTTTCGACATTTTAGTGACGTCTTTTTCAAGGATATTTTTGACTTAAATAGTCTTCAAAAATACGTCAATAAAATGTCGAAACGTCGGCATTTAAAGAAATATAAACTTGTCTGCTTTGTGCTGTCCTCCACCCCAATTTACCTGTCAATACATAAATCAAAGACATTAACATTACCAATGGATAAGAAAGTTACTGTTTGGTGTATTTTCACAGTTAATATCATCCTATTTTTTATAGGAAATATAGAACGACAAGAGCTGTAGCTGTCGCAACTGTAGCTGTTATTGGTGAATGAACTTGCAAACATTAAGAGATTATGCCATTCCACAAAACAATTATGCAAAACGAGGACGTAATCATCATATAACATAGTATAAAACAAAGTCGCTTCCCGCTGTCTGTCTGTCCCTATGTATGCTTAGATCTTTAAAACTACTCAACGGATTTTGATGCGGTTTTTTTTAATAGATAGAGTGATTCAAGATGAATGTTTATATGTATAATACATGCATAATATAGTAGAGAAACACTGATAATTTTAGAGGTTTCTAATGTGATGTCGTAAATAAACACATTTTTTTTCCGTGCGAAGCCGGGGCGGGTCGCTAGTTTAAAGTATGCACCCCCCGCACATTCACCGACTAGTAAAATATCGTTAACTACTGTTTTTCAAGGTTATGTTATAAGCAGACATTTTGCAAATACATGGCCATCAAGATCGCCTGATGTGAACCCAGAGAAATGTTGGCTTTGATGCTATTTGAAAAATATATTGTTTAGAATACGATTAACACCGCTGAAACAATTAAAAGAGATTATTAAGGAGCAAGGCTGTGTATATAATTTGCAGGAAACGTTGCTGCTTTTACACAACTAAAATGGAGCTCACTTGAACATTGTGTTGTGTTCACGTATTGTGATATTGTGTTGTGATATTTCGAACACCTGCCGCTTTGTAAGGCGTGATTTGCTATGACTCATTTCATTATTTGTTGGTTGGACTCTGGTGCGCCACGTGGTGACGTGTCTTTTCAACACCGTTCAACGGAGCTCGGTTTTTTGATGCCCTTATCGCGAACCGGGATTAATGATTAAATGTTTAATAAGCTGAAACGTCCGACATTACCGACCCACAACGAAAACTATCGTGATCTACACACAAGAGTTCGTCGAATTAAGCAATTACAATCGAGTCAATTAAAAGTTTAACTCGACGAGCAAAGAAGGCCATAGTTGTCGTGATAATAATTAATTAACATAGATTACGTTATAAGTTTTATTAGCCGTTAAAAATCGTATTAACCCGCGGAGAGTATTTGCATTAATTGATGTCATAATTGGAATTTTACACGTGCTTAAAGTATAAAAGAAAAAGAATGGTGAAGAGTTTATTATACGCTCAAAGAGATTGCTCAGAAAGATCACATCATTTTTTATGTAAATATGCTTTCATTGAAACACTCACTATTTTCTCTCTCTTTTTTTAAGTTAAAAGACATTCCATTTGAAAAACATTTACAGTGCATTAATATGTAAATGAGGTAAAATTAACTAGAGGCATTGTTGTGAATGTCATATACAGGGTGTCTCATTAATAACAGAGGTCTACAAAATAAAAAAAGTTCTGTCTTTGCACTCAGACCTATCATTTCCTATGTATTTTGATGCACTGAAACCAAATTTGGCAAAAAAAATGTTTCTACCGCATCAATTTTTCTCCACTCCCATAAACTCTTATAGAGGAAATTTTCTGAAAAAATTTCTTTAATTATTTTTTATGACCTTTATATTGGTTTTTCTGGTCGCTGATCACGAATCTGAAGTCAAGAATACATTTAGACTTAATGACAGCTGTCGACAAGCTGTCAAATTTCACTAAAAAGTAAAAACTTGATATTAAATGCATATTATTAAGTGTTTTTGGGTTGCTGATTACGATTCTGAAGTCAAAAATGAATTTTGACCTAATGACAGCGTCAGCAAGCTGTCACAATTTCTAAAAAAGATAAAGAGATGATGTTTAGTACATGTTTATAAATAGGGTGGACCATTTTAAGCTTTAATAGGAAATAACTCGGCCGGTTTTATTCAAAATTCAAAAGTTGTTGGGCAAGGAGGGGGACGTACGACCGTAACCTTAAATTTGACCTCGGTCAAAAACAACTTTTTCAAATGGAAACAACAATATTTTTGACCCCGGATTTGAACGGGAAATTTTACGTCCAAAATGGTACTTTTCAACAAGGTCATGGCAAGGTCTAATCAAGGTCAAATTTTCGAAAATTGTTAAATAACGAGGGCTAGCTCGGGATAGAGATTGGACACAGTAAAATGTTTCCGATTAAAGTTGTCAGGGTCGAATAAGGTCACTTCCTGATACCAATGACCTTGACGTTAAACATTTCAAATCAGAGGGCAAAAGTAGGGTTTCACGCTTGATAAATCACTTTGACCTTGAAATAACCTTAAAAACCGAAAAATTGTACTGTTTCCAATCTCTATCCCGAGCTAGCCCTCGTTATTTAACAATTTTCGAAAATTGGACCTTCATTCGACCTTGCCATGACCTTATTGAGAAGTACCATTTTGGACGTAAAATTTCCCGGTCTTTTCAAATCCGTGGTCAAAAATAGTTGTTTCCATTTGAAAAAGTTGTTTTGACCTTCAAAGAACCCTTAAGGTCAACGTCGAGGTCAAATTAAAGGTTACAGTCGTACGTCCCCCTCCTTGCCCAACAACTTTTGTAAAAACTTTTTTAATTTTTCGTTTTCCGGCCGAGTTACTTCCTATTAAAGGTTAAAATAGTCCACCTTGTATATAAACATGTACTAAACATCATCTCTTTATCTATTTTAGAAATTCTAACTGCTTGCTGACGCTGTCATTAGGTCAAAATTCATTTTTGACTTCAGAATCGTAATCAGAATATCAACTTTTTACATTTTAATGAAATTTGACAGCTTGTTGACAGCTGTCATTAAGTCTAAATTTATTCTTGACCAGATTCGTGATCAGCGACAAAAAAAAACAATGTAAAAGTCATAAAAAATAATTAAGGAAATGTTTCCAAAAAATTTCCTCTATAAGAATTTATGGGGGTTATATGGGGCTGGAGAAAAAAATTGATGCAGTATTTTTTACTCGGTCGACTTTTGTTAGTTTTTGTTGCTTAGTTTTTTTGTTGAATGGTTCAATATCTATGGAATATAATCCGGGAGTCCATGTTGGACTGTATAAAAACAACCTGAACTGACGGTCGTGAGTGAGTATGACGTCAAAATTAAACTTGCGTTTTTTTTTCGGTATGTGTATAAAAATACGCTCGAAGGAGACATGACGCAAGTACGTTACTAAAACGAGAAGAATATGCCGGAATGAAATATGGCCACGAATATTTGTCTTTTGTTTTATTGAATGTCATGGTTACACCGCATTAGCTTTCCGTTTCTACGTAACGGTTTTTTTCCTGTAAAAATATCAGATAAAATACAAAGAATTTACGCACTCGTAGCGTTCAACCACATATGAAGCGTTACTTATATAGAGAAAATTTGGAATTATTTCTGAAATCAGTTTTTACGCAAAAAGTTAAGTGTCTAAAGTATACACAGTGCGACATTACTTGGTATTACTAATTAATAATAAAATAATAATTTAAATTACAGGCTACGTTTTTTATCACTTTTTTAATGTATAGTTGAAGATACCTTGAATAAAATGCTACTTTTGCTCTATCAGTCAATCCTAAAAAAGATGGAGATGGTCTTTTTCATTAAGGAAAGTAAATTAGGTCTACTTAAGGGGTAGCACCACTCCAGCGGTCGAAAAAAAGGCCCAATTTTGATAATTCATTGTGGGAGAATGAGAAGAAGAAGAATTTTTTTTTCATGTGCGGAATACTACACTATGCCTACTATATGTTTTTTGGGTCGCTGATTAAGAATCCGGGCTTACTTTTGCTTGATCAGCTAACCTAACCTCAAAAAAACGCTCAAAAACTTCGAGTTCATAAATTGAATAGCACACGGGACCTGAATTTTTAAACTTGATAGCCTCTTCAACTGAACTATTGCATCTCAAAATCTCCCAATCCAAATTTTCAAACTCCTAGCCTCTTAACCTAACCTCAAAAAACCCCCAAAAAACTAAAAAAAAAACGAGTAAAAACTCAACAGCACACTTCACCTGAATTTTTAAACTTGATAGCCCTTTTAACTGAACTCTCGAACATCAAAATCTCCGAATCCAAATCTTCATACCCCTAAAACTAAACCCCCAAAAAACTAAGAAAAACGAGTCTGAAAACTCAACAGCACACTGGACCTAAATATTGTAAAACAATAGACTTTTCAATTTATGTCTTTAACTGATGCAAAACGAAGCCTTCAAACACTAACCCATAGCCTCTTGTCCTTGAATGATGTTGATGTATTCGTGTTAATGTTGACCCCGTGGAGGTACCACTTCTCCAGGACCGAAGATCATCAACATCATTCAAGGACAAGAGGCTATGGGTTAGTGTTTGAAGGCTTCGTTTGGATCAGTTAAAGACATAAATTGAAAAGTGTATTGTTTTACAATATTTAGGTCCAGTGTGCTGTTGAGTTTTTAGACTCGTTTTTCTTAGTTTTTGGGGGTTTTTGAGTTTAGTTTAAGAGGCTAGGAGTTTGAAACTTTGGATTGGGAGATTTTGAGATGCAAGAGTTCAGTTGAAGGAGCTATAAAGTTTAAAAATTCAGGTCAAATGTGCTGTTGGGTTTTTGAATCGTTTTTTTGAGTTTTTGGGGGTTTTTGAGGTTAGGTTAAGAGGCTAGGAGTTTGAAAATTTTGATTCGAAGATTTGAGATGCAAGAGTTCAGTTGAAGGGGCTATCAAATTTAAAAATTCAGGTCCCGTGTGCTATTCAATTTATGAACACGAAGTTTTTGAGCGTTTTTTTGAGGTTAGGTTAGCTGATCAAGCAAAAGTAAGGATTCGTAATCAGCGACCCAAAAAACATATAGTAGGCATTGTGTAGTATTACGAAAATTTGTGGTCCTGTGTAGTCAACTGTCGTCTTGCTAGGGAATTTATTAAGCTAAACCTATTAAGCTATGGTAAGATAAAATTTACGCCAAAATGAATTTTGACAGGTCACCATCAGCTACTGAAGCATTTATACAATTTGAGGCTAAGTGAATTGAGGGAGTGAACGGGAAGAGCGGACAGTTGAGCATGTACAAGTAGTTTGTGATTGTTCAAATGTCTCGTTAATGAGATAATGATTATTAGGCCAGCGGGCTAATCCCATGACCATAGCGAGGAAGGCTCCTTGAATGAGACCACTACCATTTTCGAAAGAACTGAAGGTGGTTGGAGTCATAGGTCGGGCGACCCTCAAGATGCATTCACAAGGTCGTGAATGGAGCATAAGAGCTGTGACTCTTTCACACACAGCCATACTCCATTAACTCCAGATTCTAGATTCTAAAGGACCCCGCACGTTTTATATAGAAATAGGTCTTCCGGTGAAATTGACTGAAAATTTGGGAAATGGTTCATTTTGTATCCCTGATCGAAAGTCTCAATAGGGTCTAAGCTTGAAATGCCCATCTTTAGGCAGTACGACATTTTTTAAGGGGCAAACGCGGCAAAAATTCAATTTTTTTATGTACTGTGTTTAATTCTTGAATAGTCTCCTGAGTTGCTATATTATTGAGATACTTTTAGGGTTGAAATGTCACACTTTTTTGGTTAGGTTAGTCCTAGGTTGTATTTGTGATTTACACATGGGCAATGCATGAATCGCAACTATCGTATCTATGTACATACACGGTGGAGACTTTAACTGGAATATATTCGCTAGCGGGGTGGTGAATGATTTTTCAAAAAATTCCCGAGACACGTCAACTTTTAAATATATTTACCTATATTTTGCAAGTAATGTGAAAAACGCCACCCCTTCAGGGGTGGCTGAAACCACTTTCGACATGATTTTTTTCAAATGCCACCCTATGGCTTGTGACCCCTCATTGTAAAGCTGGTGGAAAGAGGAATCCAACGCACTGTTATTTATATATTTTTATATAAAGTTTATTTTTTTAGTTTTTATAGTTTAATTTATTTTTAACGCAACAATTTCGTACTCAAAATGTGTGTTGTTTAGTTTTGGAATGTAAACCTTACTTTTCATATGTCCCCACAAAAAATTCCAAGCAATTTTTTGCCACAACTGATATTTGTTATTTTTTGCAAGTGTTTTTACACGGCCGCAAAGAGTAATT
Source organism: Aromia moschata (assembly GCA_029963805.1). NCBI lineage: Eukaryota > Metazoa > Arthropoda > Insecta > Coleoptera > Cerambycidae > Aromia > Aromia moschata. The sequence continues at coordinate 86,764 of JAPWTK010000289.1, read as the reverse complement.
TAGTTTGTATGCTGTATTCAGAGTTTGAAACGAAGTGTTATGCAAATTGGTGAAAATGTCTTATTTAACTGAATCACTAGAAATCGAAATTTTGATGATGATTGGATATGGTGATAGGGCGCGAACTCAATGCGCACTTGTTCGCTTGTTTCGAGAAACGCATCCTGACTTGCCACCACTAAATCAAGGTACCATTAGTAAAATTGAGGCACAATATCGAGAGATGGGTCATGTCAGGAAAGTACCGAGTAAGAGGCAGGCTGTTGTTGATGACGACACGAAGTTGAATTTGTTGCTTGCTCTAGAAGAAAATCCAATCACTCCAGCCCGTCAACTGGCCCATGATAGTAATCTTAATCACAAAACAGTTTTAAAAATACTTAAATATGAGAAAAAACGCCCATATAAAATGCAAGCTGTTCAAGAGCTACTTGAAGATGATCCAGATCGACGAGTGGAATTTTGCGAGTTATTGATAACTTGTATTGATCAAAACCAGTTATCTTTAGAGTGGATAGTTTTCTCTGACGAGGCTACTTTTACATTAAATGGGCACGTAAATCGCCAAAATTGTCGTTACTGGGCTGAAGAGAACCCCCATTGGATGAGGGAACTTCATACACAGCGCCCACAGAAAACTAATGTGTGGGCCGGAATAATACAAGATAGAAATGTAGGACAATTTTTCTTTGATGAGAGTCTTAATGGAGCAAGATACTTGCGTTTACTCCAGCACGAACTAATGCCAGTGCTATGTCATTTATTTCCAAACCCCTTAAACTCTAACTTGACCGACGAGAGGTTATGGTTTCAGCAAGATGGGGCCCCCACCACATTATGCTGCCATTGTTCGTCAGTATCTGGACAGAATTTTTTCCGGTAGGTGGATTGGGAGGCGAGGTAATATTGGAGTGGCCAGCAAGATCTCCAGATCTTACACCACTGGATTTCTTTTTGTGGGGACATCTTAAAAGTAGGGTTTACATTCAGAAACCCAACAACATAGCAGATCTGCAGGAAAGGATAAGAGAGGAAATCGGAAAAATAACACCGCAAATTTTGCATAATATAAGGGACGAAACCTACCACAGACTGGGATGCTGCCAACAAGTGAATGGTGCACATTTTGAACAATTGTTACGTTGAAAATAAATTTAATTTTTAAATTGTTTTAATTGTATGCAACCCTACAAACATACTAAAAATTAAAATTTGATCAGTGCGTTGGATTCCTCTTTCTACCAGCTTTACAATGAGGGGTCACAAGCCATAGGGTTGCATTTGAAAAAATCATGTCGAGGGTGGTTTCAGCCACCCCTGAAGGGCTATATTTTTCATATTACTTGCATAATGTAGGTAAATACATTTAAAAGTTGACGTGTCTCGACAATTTTTTGAAAAATCATTCACCACCCCGCTAGCGAATATATTCCAGTTAAAGTCTCCACCGTGTATATCAAATTGTTACTTCTAAATACATAAATACTAAATACTTCTAAATACGTAAATTAATAAATAAATTAATCAAACGTTAATTAATATACAGGGTTAAACGTTCTTTAATATACGATATACAGGGTGTTGAGACTGTAAGTGGTCCTCATTGTATTGTATAAAATATTTTCGAAAGGCTGATAGGGTGGAGTAGTAGAGCCTCATCCTGTAAATTTATGTTTTAACGGTTTTACACTTTTTAATCGGTCCAAAAACGGAATTTACCGCATTAATCGATTTCGACCCCGCCACTCGACGAAAAGTAAAAAAAAACCGTTCGTCCTTCCAGATTATTTGACATTCGCCCCCGACAAACGTCCGTATCATTGTATGCGTATCGATTCTCGTCCGTTTTCCACTGACCGCTACTCGACAGCCGCCGGCTAGATTTAGCGAACGAGAGCAGGTAGTCGCCGTTTTCTTTTCCCTTGTTTTTTTGCGTAAATACGTTCATACAATATTTGACCTTTGCGGGATAGACACATGTCATTTATAATTTAAACCCGTGCCTTACCGTAGGAACGTGAAAGCGGCTGCGCGCCGGCAGGCGTTGCCAGGTCTATCGATTTTCGGCAGGTCTCCGACTATTAAGGTTCGTCTGGTAATCTATTAAACATTCATAGAAACTGGTGGTGTTTATGTAGGTGTATTTCTAAATTGTATATTTAAATATCTTGTTTTCGTTTTTAGTTTTTCTTTTAGCAAATTATATACAGTAGAACTCCAATTATCCGAATCAATTCGGACCGGACCCCATTCGGATAATCAAAAATTCGGATAATTGTATTTTTTCCGAAAAAGGGTCTATTTTAATTAATTACTGTGTGTATGTTGAAAATGGGAGAAAAAACTATTTAAAAAAGAGCTTTTAATTAAATAAATGAAAAGGCAACACTTTTACATGTTAAACGTACTTACAAGTGCTGTACATTAGTACTGTATGTACGTACCGTACTGTAAATGAAAGTCATTGCTTGCTGAACATTTCGGTGAAAGTAAGCTGTTTGACTGTATTCATCCATTCTACACTAGCTTCGCGGAGGGAAGGACAATAGCGCGTGTAGACAGTCATTTCTTTGTGAATCGCAGTACGTTTCCGTCTTAAATTATTTTCTGAAATGCTAAAATTATTTTCTGAAATCCTATCTGGCGATTCGGATAATCAGCGATTCGGATAGTCGGAGTTCGGATAATTGGAGTTGCCCTGTACCACCTGCGTACAATACAATGCGACGTAGGAAGCGGTAGATTAATATGTAATGACCCGTCAGTACAAGTTTGAACTTATTAGAGTTATTTGTTTGAACTTTGTGACTGTTTTCGTAAACCGTTTTTTTCTAGTGCGTTTTAAAAACGAGTGACATTAATTTTGGGCAACGGTGTGCCATCAGGCCTTGCTTGAGACTTGGACACAGCGCAACGGATTCATTTGCAAAACTTCAACATGCCTACGGAGACAGCGTTTTTGTCAAGAGCCCGTTTTTTTCGGTGGTTTACGGCATTCTCAGAAGGAAGAAAGTCGATTGAAGATGAACCACGCAGCAGAAGACCTTCATCTTCAAGAAAATGTCGATAGAATACGGGATCTTGTGCATTCAGATCGTCGGTTGACGACAAGAATGATCGGGAAAGAGTTAAATTTGAATCACACCACTGTTCATCAGATTTTGACTAACGGATTGGGGATGAGAAAAATCTGTGCCAAAAAACCTTTCGCAGAAACAAAAATACATCAGGAGAGAATGTCTTGACATTTTGGAATCGATTGAAAATGATCCCCATTTTATGGAACGTGTCGTTACTGGTGATGAGACTTGGGGTTTGAGTACGACCCGGAAACCAAGCACCAAATCATGGAATGGCAAACTTTAAACGCTCCAATGCCCAAAAAAGCAAAGAATAAGCAAGTCGAAGATCAAATGCATGCTAATTTGCTTTTTTCAATAGCCAAGGAACTGTCCATAAAGAGTTTGTGCCTCCAGGCAAACAGTAAATCATCAATTTTATAGAGAGGTTCTTGTAAATCTTCGAAAAAGGGTCATGCCTGTGAGACCAAACTTCAAGAACAACTGGATTTTGCATCACGACAGTGCGCCTTGTCACACAGCCCTTTCAGTAAACGAGTTTTTAGCGAGTAAAAACATTCCTGTGGCTCCTCAGCCTCCTTATTCGCCTGACTTGAGTCCTTGTGAGTTTTTTCTCTTCCCGATATTGAAAAATCACCTCGGGGGACGTTATTTTAGGACCATAGAAAACATTCAAACGCCTGTAACCGACCAGCTGAAGGCTATTCCAGTATATGAGTTCCAGCACTGCAATGGGGAATGGAAGAACCGTCTCCAACGCTGCGTGGCTTTCCAAGGAAGTTATTTTGAAGGAGAGACAACTCAATGGTAATCCTATTCCAATAAAACAAAATTAAAAAAAATCATTTAGTCTCATTACTTAATTTACACATCTCGTAAAATGAAAGCCGGCGAAGATTAGAGCAAGATTAGGCAATTTTTTTATTAAAAACGGCGGAAACTTATTTGTACGCCTATAGTTACCCCTTAATCCCGATGTTGCGCCATGTGGCAACGTCGCTCGCACCTCGTCAGCTCGGCAGCACCAGCGGTGCTACGGCGACGGTGTGTGTGTCGCATGGTCCTTGAGCCCGCCTCGAGCTGCTCCACTATTATTAGTCCAATCAACGAACGAAAGCCCCCGTGTTAATTGGTCACTAATTGTTATCAGCAAACAAAAAAATATGGTCGTCTAGAGAAAACAATTCTAAGAAAGATAGCGTTTTTTGCTACTCGAGTTTTAATGGCGAATATAACCAAAAAAAATTGCAAAAAAGTCAAAAAAACGGTTTATTGCAAATAAAAAAAAAGCTTCAAGTCCTACACAAGAAAGTTAAATTAGATAGTTGTAGGTCTTAAAAATGCGCGTCGAATAAAATTTGAACGAAAGAAATCGGTTCATAAACATTCGAGAAGAATTAAAAGAAAAAAACCTTAAAAATCCCGTTTTCGTATTTTTGCTGTATAAATTCCAATTTTGTTTGAAAAGACTTCTTGTTAACTACAAATGTAGCCCAAGATAAGCGGAAAATGATCCTTCTCTCAAAAATTTAAAATAGAGATGACAAATGATCGTTTTCAAAAATCAGCTTTTATAGAGGCAAAAATGATCGTACAGAAACGATCATGGGCTCATTTTATTCGCGAAGACTTGTACTTTCATACTATTAAAAAAACAAATCGCTTTTATTTAATTTTTGCATAAAAAAATGCGTTGTAAAATTGTATCATTTTTTCGAACCGGTTTTTTTTTAATACCTTTTTTAATTTTGATTTTACATTTTTGGCCGTTGCATATTTGAAAACTGGCATTCACAACACGCATTTAAAAAAAATGAAGGTCCTACGATCTCAGGGAGCCGATATGTTTTTTTTTTAAATTCCTGACAGCGCTGTATAACGTCCGATTGACTTCATTTTTACACGAAATAGATCTCAGACTTTTACTTTCTAAAAAAAAAAATATTTCAAATCATTTCGCATAAATTGAGTTGACATAATTGTTTGCGAAATTACAGCGTTGGGTGCGGCACGCGCTAGCCAGCCCACGGCGACAGAGTGGAGGGACACTCCGCTTGGGCGCATCAAAACTAAACACGATTTCAAATCGATCGCGCTCGCAAAATTATCTTTTCCTCCGCTTAAACACAAAATTATCTTGGCTCCCTGAGGTCGTAGGACCTTCATTTTTTTTTAAAAATGCGTGTTTTGAATGCCAGTTTTCAAATATGAAACTGCCAAAAATGTGAAACCAAAATTAAAAAAGTTATTCGAAAAAACCGGTTTGAAAAAATGATACAATTTTACAACGCATTTTTTATGCAAAAATTAAATAAAAGCGATTTGGTTTTTTAAAGCATGAAAGTACATACAAGTCTTCGCGAATAAAATGAGCCCATGATCGTTTCTGTACGATCATTTTTGTTTCTGTAAATGCTGATTTTTGAAAACGTCTTTTTTTTTTAAAATCGTTATCTCAAAAAATATTTTTTTTTTTAATTTTTGAAAAAAAGGATCATTTTCCGCTTGTCTTGGGCTATATTTGTAGTTAACAAGAAGTCTGTTCAAACAAAATTGGAATTTATACAGAAAAAATAGGAAAACACGATTTTTGACGTTTTTTTAAATTTTTCTCAAATATTTATGACCCGATTTTTTTCGTTCAAATCTCATTGAACGCGCATTTTTAAGACCTACAACTTTCTAATTTAACTTTCTTGTGTAGGACTTGAAGCTTTTTTTTATTTTCAAAAAACCGTTTTTTTTTTACGTTTGCGAATTTTTGTGGTTATGTTCGCCATTAAAACTCGAGTAGCAAAAAAACGCTATCTTTCTTAGAATTGTTTTCTCTATACGACCATATTTTTTGTTTGCTGATAACAACAATTAGTGACCGGTTTTCTCCCCGTTGATTGGACTATATCGCTACGCTAGTTCTCCGGCCGTGGCGATGCGCGTTCCCTCCTCTTCCTCCTTCGCCTCCTCCTCCTCCTACACCTCCTGCGCCTCCCTCGCTTTCGCCACCCGTTCGAAATCCACCCACGCACGCCGGATTAATGTTGTGACGTTATTATTACGCTGCGAAACTCCCGACCTCGGCCGGAATGCGTCTTATCTGATTGTTATATCGCTTCGATGATGGTGCGCGATCGGTGGTAAAATCAGTTCGATCGGTTCAATCGAAAGTTCCGTTCGAGGTTATCTTGATAATGGAGCGCGGGAGCCAAGCTGTACAGGGCGTTTCGGTTCTTTGTAGTAGGACTTTAACACGTGATAGAACTTTTAAAATTAGCACAAAAAGTTTATGTAAATATACGAGGTGTGTAAATTAAGTAATAAGGTTTTTATTTTTTTTATTCAAATAGAATTCCATTTCAGTATTGTCTCCTGCAAAATCTCCTTTTCTTTGGAAACTTCACAGCGCTGGAGACGGTTCTTCCATTCCTCATAGCAGTGCTGGAACTCATATACTGGAATAGCGTTCAGCTGGTCGGTTACAGCCGTTTGCATGTTTCCTTGAGGTGATCTTTCAATCTCGGGAAGAGAAAAGAGTCACAAGGACTCAAGTCAAGCGAATAAGGAGGCTGAGGAGCCACAGGAATGTTTTTACTGGCTAAAAACTCGTTTACAAGGCGTGTGACAAGGCGCATTGTCGTAATGCAACATCCAGTTATTCTTGATGATTGGTCTCACACGCATAACCCTTTTTCGAAAAATTTCAAGAACCTCTCTGTAAAAATCTTGATTTACTGGTCGGCCTGGAGGCTCAAACTCTTTGTGGACAATTCCCTAGCCATCAAAAAAGCAAATCAGCATGAATTTGATCTCCGACTTGCTCATTCTTACTTTATTGGGTCTTGGAGAACTTGAAGTGTGCCATTCCATGATTTGGCGCTTAGTTTCCGGGTCGTACTCAAACACTCAAGTCTCATCACCAGTAATGACACGTTCCATAAAATGAAGATCATCTTCAGTCGATTCCAAAAGTCGAAACACCTTTCTCTCCTGATGTCCTTTTGTTCCTGCGAAAGGTTTTTTGGGACTATTTTTGCGGAGATTTTTGTCATCCCCCACTTCGTTAGTCAAGCCAAGTTAGCCAAGTCCCATCTCCGCATAGTTGCTAGATCGGGCGCTACGTTGCCAGTCTTATTACATAATTTACACACCTCGTATAACATAGGACCACACATTTTTTCTGATTATACGTGAACACGACATGATGTACATACTATACAGTTTGTGTAAAGGCAACATCGGCCAGTTTTAAAAAGGACAAACAAAGTGAGACGACAGATACCGCATACGCATCGAAGGTTGTGGGAAAATAAGACCGGTCCACTCACCACCTGCCGCTAGACAGAGAGAGAAGTGTAGTTGAAGTAAATTAAAAATGTTATTAAAATGGTTTATTCACGCGAAGAAATACATATGTATATCAGAATGTCGTATAGCATGGCATCACAACGGCTATCCTGAACGTAAATTAAAAGATTCATTTGCTAACATGTGTTCCCAAATAGGCCAACACTTTCAAAAAACACTAGGTATCCAAAATATTACGCATAATCTTAGTACAGCAAGGCATTTTGGCTCGGCGCGGCGCGGCGGGCGATTAGCCGTGCTGTGTGGAAGAAGGGTTCAGGTTCAGATGTATTGACTCGTACTGATTAGGTAGATGGATGAGCCGGTCTTATTTTCCCACTACCTTGGATGCGTAATGATGGTTGCGTCTTACATGTCGTTTTACATGTATTTGTCCTTTTTCATAACCGGCCGATGTTGGCTTAACACACACTGTATATAAGCCGTTGGCTGTTTTTGCCCAGCACGTCAAGATTTTGTAAATAGAAAACACATAACATAAAAGTTGAATAAGCAAAATCAAGAAAAGCTTAATGACGAAATTCTATATTAACACTAGCCCTAACCTTATTTATAAACCTAATCCAACCCAACTACCCCACCCAACCTAAAACTAACTCATAAATCGTTTTTTTTGTAAAGTGTGTGAGCAAAAATAGATTACGTGAATAGATGTACGTGTGTCTATCATGTTTCAATTTCTTCAAACAATTCCACGGTTCATTTTCCTCAATAACCTCAGAATTCAGGTTTATCGTAACCTTAGAATATGAAAATGGGCCTAGTAGGGTGCGTAAGGAAGTTTGAAACAAGGTGACTTTGCTTTAAGGAATAAATTTGCAAAAACGTAAAATTAAATTTATTGCCAAATTAATTAGTGAAAATCTGATAAACAGTGCTGTGATTCAAATTTAAGTCTTCTCCGATCATTCTTGTCGTCAACCGACGATCTGAACGCACAAGATCTCGTATTCTATCGACATTTTCATCGGTTCTTAATGATGAAGGCCTTCCGCTGCATGGTTTATCTTCAATGGACTCTCTTCCTTCTGACAATGCCTTAAACCACCGAAAAACTTGGGCTCCTGAAAAAACACTGTCTCCGTAGGCGTGTTGAAGTTTTGCAAAAGAATCCGTTGCTCTGTGTCCAAGTCTGAAGCAAAACCTGATAGCACACCGTTGCTCAAAATTATGTCACTCATTTTTAAAACACACAAAAAACCGGTTTACGAGAACAGTCACAAAGAACAAACAAATGACTCTAACAAGTTCAAACTTGTACTGAAGGTACATTACATGTTAACCTACCGCCCGTCCCGTCTCCGCAGTGTTGCTAGATCGGACGCTACGTTGCCAGTCTTAATTTACACACCATCAGGTCGGTAAGGGCTTAGTTTTTGAGATGCTGGGTATTAAAATTAAATTTTAAGAACAGAATTTTTTTAAATATCGTAAATATTTTTTAACGTATTACATTAAAAGTTGGTATTCGGTTTTTTTTTTTTTTTTGTATGAGAAAACCTACTATGAATATCGTTTTATTGTAGCCGCTAGAGGGCGCTATGTATAATAGTCTTTACGAACTAAGACGATCATAACTTTTTTTCGTGTACTTTATTAGACATAATACTAGACACGTATTTTTTTCTAAAATTTTCAGCCCTTCTAGAATTTACCGGCCATCCGGTATACAAACTTCTTTATTTTTTAAAAATATAGTATTTAATTTAGAGGTAAACAATATAAATGGGAGGATTGAGGACCTAATTTTGTTTAAAATTCGGCAACAGTAAATAACGTATTACAATAAAGACTAAAATTATCAAGAGCATTATAACCAAAAGTGCAAGGAATTTTTATTGCGTTAAATTATTATTTGCCTATGCATGTCCACATTATATAAGTACGTATGTACGTATGTATATTTATACAGCGATTTGCAGCACGCTTGTGCAGCACGAAACAAATTAGTGCACATCAAACGACGCAATTTAACCAAAAACAGAGATTTCTTACAAAATTATTAATCGCACCATTTACGCTTCGCTTCAGTGGCGGCGGCTAAACATAGTTATGAGGGGTGACATGGCTGCTAACCAGAATCATAAAATTGAAACCTCAGGAAATGGGGGGATACTAGTTTTGAGGGTACACATTTTCAATAGGGATGGTTCATAATTTTCAATTCAACTTTATAGATGGCAACATTGATTATTTTAGACGATTTTTTGAACTTAGGAACGAATTATAACATGATAGGTTTAAACAGACTGTGGATTCGGATTCAGCGATCCAGTAAATACACAGGGTGTTCCAAAAAGACAAATCAAACCGAAAGGCGGTTACGGACCAGGACTGTACATGTGACAAAAAAAATAGATGAGTGTCTCTTGGTTCTGGTTACTTTTGTAAAATTGTTGAAAAGTTACTTTCTTAAGTCAATATTTTTGTGTCACTGCTACAAATGGAGGCCACCTATTATATATTTTTTTATATTGGCCTGAATAACACGCCTTTTGAATAAACTATAACATTTTATAACAACAGTGTTAAAAAAAATAGAAATTAATTTTTATGGTTTTGGTTATAATCCCACTTTAATTCTGATTATTCACCCATTCTAAAAAATATAAAATACTACAAGGAATCTACAACTATACTAAAAATATGGCATCTAATATATCTTATGCAGATTCTAAAATGGTAAAAAATTAGTAGCTTTAATTGTTAAAAAATATTGTTATTTACATCTCGTTCAGAGTTATTTAAAATAAAACAGTTACAATTTCGATAAAATTCTAAAACACTACAACCGAAAACACTTTTTATTCTTTTTTTATAGGGTAATAACAATTAAAAATTTTTAGGATTTAATTTATTCAATTTCAAACAATTAACAATCACTAAAAAACTTAGGGAAGTTTTTCACTTTTTCGAGAACCAAGAACTCTCATTTTTTTCGTCGTCAGCTTCTGTGACACCCTTGCTTGACGTTTAAGACACCCTGTATAGGTTGGTGACTTATATAAATCTTTATCAGTAGGAGAGTTTTTTTTGAAAATGTGTATTTTATTTTCTTGTTAACTTCCCGAAGTTCCCCTTGCTTGAAAGTTTTTTTCTCGGGTAGCTTGAGGAACTTATTTGTAGTATGAGGTTACAAACAAATTTTCAAGTCAATCTATGCGACTACCTTTTTCGACGCGAAGTAAATATTGTTTTAGCGTTGCCGCTTCGAAATTCTCGGAATTGTGACTATAATATCTTGACGCCCTTTTTTTTTAAATGTACGCGTCTTTGAAGTGTACTTTTAATTTTATCAATTTCAACAATATATACGTCGCGTAAAAATATAAAACTGGCCCAAATTAATATTTTTGAAAATCTCAAAAAGTGTCGCAAAGTTAGAGATTTAATTAAGAGAGAGATTTAAGTTAATTTTGTAGCCCAACGCTGTCAATATCGTACAATAAACAAAGAAATGGCGTCATTGTTAATTAAGGCTTGTAAACAAATTCGATCGTTAATTACTCGAAAAGTGATTAACGGATCGCGCTGAAATTTTTTTTGTAACTTCATACTATAAATAGCAGTCCCTCCAAATCATTATCATAGTCTCCCTACTTTCGAAGTAGAAAAATGGTGAAAAAAAGCACGTTTTCTACTTCAGCAGTCATTTGCAAGTTAACAATAGCGCTTGGAGACTTCAGGTTGGGCTTAAAATTTTGGAAATGCAATAGGCTACATTGAAAAAGACATTTTTTTTCATAAATTATTAATTTAAAAAATTAGCGGAAGGAGAATCTACGGACCCCGCGCATTGTTTTACGCAAAAAATACATAAGTAACCGTCAAAACTAGCCCTATATGTTTCAAGAACAGTTTTTTGATGATTTTAGTTCCCTGCCTACTGGACAATTTTTTGTGTGTGCTTGTGTTGCAATTTATTGTACGTATTATTTATTCTTCTTGGTGTATGAAATGAAAGCTCTTGGCAAAAATTTTTCGAAAGAAATCGGGGCCCGATGCAGAAATGAACTCCTGAGACGTCTCAACCCTTGGGGCTGCCACTGTTTCGTTCCACCAGCGGTGCACGTGCTCATTATTAATAATTAATTCGGGCTATCTTTATGCAAAACTATAAAACGTTTTATGGCCACACTCGGCGTAATGGCGAGCTAATGAAATTTGCGCTAAAACGCGCCAAGTTATCAGCGTCGCGTTACGTAATTCGCGGCGAAAACAATTGAAATTATTTTTCAATGTCAAAGTCGAACGGAGCGGCGATAAGTCAAATCGACATTACTTACGCGCGGCGCGGAGTTTTTTCTTTTTTTTTTCGTCACGTTACAAGGTGCAACGTTCACTCGATTCGGTAATATTCGCAGTAATTTGTGTTGTTATTAAAAATGCAGTGGACTCGTCCGAATTGCGGTGATTTGCGCTTTTTTTTTTTTTTTTTTTTTAATAGAAAACTAAGTATTTGCAATTATGTACTATTTATAGTTACCGGAAAAATCTAATTTACTCTAACATACCTACATACGGTAGTCTGATTAGAATCAGACACTGAGCAATTGAAATTTTTATATACAGGGTGAATGACTTTTTTGTAGCAGGACAAACATTTTTTAACATTCGATAGAATACGATAATTTGAGAAAAAAAGTTCTTATAAATATATCGTCTATCTATCTTCATAAAGGAGATACGGGGTGTTAAAATTTCAGTTTTTTTTTTTAGTTTTTTTACAATATTTTCTGAACGTAATGGTATTTTCGCTTAATATTTTACACACGCTTTAACCCTCAATAGGAGCAACAATTTCTATTGATTTTGACGAAAACACTATACTGGAAGTTGTTTTTCTCGGGTATTTAGATTAACAGAACTATTTTATCGTACGCCACTGACCTTATTTGACCTAACGCTGATAAAATAATTATGTTTTAGCTACAATTTTGGTATCTTGCAATTTTGCGTTAACTGTGACGGTTTTCGAGATATTGGTCATTTTTAGTCTGATGGTGCATCTCCTTTCATGGCAACGAAGACATTTTATTTTTAGTTTTCATTTTATTTTTTAACGAAGTGACCTGGGCATCCGAAAAAAGTATCCTCCTGGGCATACAGTATAGTATTTTCGATAAGAACATTAGAAATGTTGATCTCATCGATTTTAAGACATGTCGCGCACCGTAAAAAATGAAACTTTAACACCCTGTATCTCCTTTATGAAGCTAGATAGACCATATGTTAATAGGAACTTTTTTTCTCAAAATATCGTATTCTATCGAAGATTAAAGTCCTGCTACAAAAAAGTGACTCACCCTGTATAATCTAACGTTAAAAAATTCTAAAACTTATAGTTTACAATACATATTAACATACAGGGTGTCCCCGGACTGAGTTACCTATAGGTGAAATGTACAAAAAATTATTTTTCGACAAAAAGTCGGATTGTTAATAAAGAGTTGTGCTTGTCTTGAAACGTCCAGAAAGTTTGTTGTTTGTTCAATTAACACACAGGGTGTTGAAAAAGTAAAGCAACCTAAATATTTTTTTGAAGAAACAATACGTCCGGTCCAGATAATCATTTAGTCAATCAACACTGTAGTTAATAGGTTGTCTTTACACTATTTCTTCTCAAAGTCCCTAATTAGAATATTTGAAATTCCAGTAAGCCATCAATAAGGCAATTGTTATTGTTTGATATTGTGTTTGACAAAGCGCTTGAAATTTCAATTATTGATTTTTAATTCCAAATAACGCTTATTTTACAACATAACATTTATGTTATTTAATGTTATGGTATCGGTAATATTTCTTATCGTCATGCAATTGAATTGTTTCATGAAAAATATCCAGAAGTCGAAATTAGCCGTCAAAGTTTGAAAAAGTTAGTACGAAAATTTGAGTTAACTGGTGATGCAAAATGCGGAAAAAAATAAAAAAGGTCCATGATGATGACGATGCAGCTACAATTCGAGTTTTAAATTCAGTCGAAGAAAATCCAAAACGTTCACTAAGAAAGAGATATGCACAAATTGATATTAGCAAGACACACATTCAAAGGATTTTGGTCAAAAAATCTTTCAAACCGAAAATAATACACACGTTGGAAGTTGGTGATGATGCACGTCGATTGGATTTCTGTTTAGAAATAGGAGCGAGGCTTACTTACTGTAGATATGCATATTTACAAGAGTATAATTTTTTCCGATGAAAGCACTTTTTCTACCAATAGAGTGGTATCGTCGCAGAAATGTCGTTTTTGGACACAAGAAAAATCCGTCTTTTTCAGTTACTTCTAGAAGTCAAAATTTCAAAAAAGTGAATGTTTGGTGTGCAATTACTTTCAATCGAATAATTGGTCCGTATTTTTTTAAAGAAAATTTAAATCAAAATTCATACTTGGAGATGCTAAACACATTTTTCTGGTCAGAATTAGACGAAGAGAATTTAGAATATAGAAAAAAAGCGTATTTTTAACAGGACCATTCAACAATTCAGGTCGGCAGTTGGCTTAACAAACAATTTGGAGAGAAGTGGATCGGAGGATATGAACCTATTTGTTGGCCAGCAAGGTCCCCTGACTTGTCGCCACTTGACTTTTTCCTTTGGGGATTTTTGAAGGAAATAGTTTATAGATAGCCGATAGAACACAATATTGATTTACTCAAGACTCCGGATCATTCAAGCAGTGGCCCAAGTAAATCAAGAAATGATCCCCTCAACATACACATCTTTTCGAACGAGACTGGAGAGGTGTGTTGAACTTGGAGGCCTGCATGTAGAATAGTTATGGTGCGTGAATAATAATTTTGCAGTTTTTTAAAAATAATTATTGAATTTGTTTATGAAATCATAGTGTCTTCAAAATAAATATTTAAATAATATTTTTGGGATTTATGATTTCTTATTATGTCTGCGCCTTTAGTAAAATAAAATTTAAAGCTCAGTATTGTTCATTGTCACATTTTTTTTTATAGAATATGGTTTATTTAATTTCTCCAAAAGAGGAACATAAAAGTACTCTATTTCCATTCTAAATTGAAAATAGGTAGAAAAAAGCAAGGTTGTCAGATATATTTTCTAAAATTGCTAAGCTCACTATACAAGTATACTTCATACTTCAGTAAACTGTTAGTTCGTGACGTTCTTAGAAAGCTAGTTTGGTAATATTAAAAAAAATACATAGATATAAATTTATTAGTTAGCATTAAAATAAAGCGTTTAAAATTGCTGGAAAAAATAATTATAAATTCAAACAACTTTATGTATATTACTATACTTAAGAAAATTTTGAAGAGCCGGCAACGGCAGCTTAGGGGCAGGCCGCATAGAGTAAACCACTGGCGGTAACACCGGTCATCGAGACTATTAGACTACTTTGCATTTAATACATTGCTAATACTTCTTCGGTCCACTGTGCCATAAAATTTTTACGACGTCGGTAAAATGATTTACGACTTTAGAAATTCTATGTTTAAGGCGCCAGTGACGTGTATTTCAGCTAGGTTTATTAACACAGACAATTTTTTAAGATTGTCTGGCTAAATGAGCATTATTTACAGCAAATTATATTACGAATATTAAGAGTTTTGTATGCAGGCTAATTTTTAATCTCCTATATTGATTTGAATGAAAAAAATTATTTCACAATTTTCGAATTTATAAAAGATATATGCACGCCCATGGAATCATAAAGTTGCACCGCTTTTTTGTTCCCCAGGCGTATTTATCATTTTCAATTAAAATTAGAGGGACTATAAGTATGTAGGTCCTACCGTACAAGGACACTATACTTAATCTGATTTTTTTCGTTTAATATATATGAACTTTAGCTAATATACTTTCTATTGATTAATTTGAAAATGCATTAATAACGTTAGGTTACTTCATTTTTCAAATATGACGTTCCTTCCATATACTAGACAACAAAACGTAGGTTTTGGCCCACATTTCACCTTGTGCGTCTATGCATATTAGGCTACCGGCTACTTTCTATTAAACAATAGACGTTAAGTCTTTAATTCTCCTCTAAGGTCATCAAAAAACTTAAATGATTACGAATAAAAAAAAATGACGGAAATGCCTCATTCAAATTACGCTTTTTTTCTAAATAATCTTTTCCAAATATATCTCATTGTTTAAATGCTTCCTTTTAACAACTAGAATAGCAAATTGATAACAAACACTTGAAAGGATGTTTGGTACAAAGTTGTTAGAAAACTAATTTAGACGATATACATGACTTACACGTTACAGGAAACCGAAAATTTTTAGTTAATCTTTTCGCCAGAAACAGAAAAATTTCCGTAAAATATATGACGTTATGTTATCTAAGAAGTGCGTAACAAACGACATATATAAATCAATTTCGTCGAATGTTGTGATGTTAAATTTTATTTATTACAATTTTGAATGCCGAAGAACTCATAGATGATATACAGGGTGTTCGGTAAGTATGTGGCAACGTTTTAGGAGCATACACGGGAGGAAAAATTTAAAAAATCAGTTCTTCGTATAATTTTTTCTCGTACGGTGCCCTCCTACCATATTATTTTCATAAATAAAACGCGTAAAAACTGTTTTTCATTAAAAAACTCATGATATTAAGTTGTGTTCCAAATCGTTAGGAGACAAGAAGTAAACTACCCCAAACACAATACTTAATTAATTTCAAAAAAATGAATGGTTTTTGAGATAATTGAACTTTTTGAATTTGAACAACTTGACCGTTTAAGGCCGCAGCACTTAGGCTCTTTTGGTCCCCTTGTACTTCCTTCCATGGGAATTCAACCCTACAAAGGGGTGTTTCATGTAGCTTCAAATTGTGAAGGTATTTTCTCAGGTGGCAAGGTCCAGAGAATGTCTGTTATAAAACGAAGAGTATTGCTGGTCATCGACAAATATACCATTCCCGATTCTTTACTGGGGTACCACACGGTACAAGTACTTGCGGACCTAAAATGAAAGACAGACGTAGACAAAATTTGTTTCTACAAAACTTAAAAGTTTTCGAACATATTAGGCCTATTTAAGCAATGGAAATATTCAAAACTTTTTTCATTCCTTCCGCCAATCTGATGCCAGAATATCAAAAAATCATCAAAAGAATGTCAATCAGAACTACTTTTCCATATTTCGTGGAAGTTCATTTACTGTTAAAAAGCTTTTAGAATCGCTGGAATTGGCATATGTCAATTATTTACACAACTGTAAACATTTCTTAAGACAAATGATACGTACAAGGATAGTTTTATAAACGAAAAGCCTTCTTTATTTTTTTTAATATCTTTTCGATTTAAAAAAAAAATAAAAACTCCTTTTTTATGTAGATGTTTTTTATGTTGGAACCAGATAGAAGTTAATTTTAAACTGAACAATCTTGGATATTTTAATTAATTTAGGTTCTCTATATCATTCTGGACTCAAATATGTATATATGTTATACGCTTTTCATATTACTTTTTGTGTAATTGTCAATAACATACTATACATCATCATATACATTATCATATAAACAACTATACATTATCAATTCAATTTTTAACAGCCATAATAAAATTACGTTTTGAAACGAAATAGAAATAATGTCAAGCGTCATTAGTGCACTAAAACTGAATGAAACTCGAGTTGTAATCGTCTCCTGATAATGTCATGGTGGTAGGCGAAATGTGTTTAACGTAACAGTGTGACGTTCCGATGTTAGTGGACACCATGTTTGCAAAGTACAGTGCACCAAAAGTAGCTTTGCTCCTGGCCATGGTAGACAAACCCTGAAATTGTGCACATTTCTTTTGTAGCTGTAGCATTGAACGCTTCAAAAAGTACAGTCTGTTATTCTTTGTTTGTGGGTACTACGTTCGTCGTGCACAATTCACGGGCAGGTCTATTCTTGGTATACTGTAGTTTTGTTAGTTTTCGGATATTTAAGGATCATAATATATGGTTTATTTGCTCATAAAGTAATTTTTTAATAAAAAATTAAAATCGTATCGAAATAACGGCAGTTAACATTGCCTTCATTTGATTTCAAAATTTATTTTTAAATGTGTCAGTTCTAAATCGAATTGATTTTTTTTAGTGTTCCTAGAATTGTACCAAAAATTAATAAGAAAAACGTACAATATATATTTAAATCAGAATAAAAAGGGAAACCCAAAAATATCAAAATATACAAAGTATTTCATTAAAAAAAAAAAAACTTTTTTTCCTTCTGCATATAAAATACGAGGTGTGGCTATTAAATAACCGAACTGCTATCATAATACTTTTTATTCGTCACCAATTACAATAACAACTTTTTCGCCGTCAATGTACTCCCCTTGGCGGTCTCTACTCCGCTCCATACGACTTTTCCATTGTTGAAAGCAGTGCTGGAAGTCCGCTTCTGTCAGCTGGTTCAGAACCTCCGTCGCTTTTGCTTTAACCGCTTCCAGACTTTGTTTCGGAGTCGTAAGTAAAAAAACACAATCACAAGTAAGCACCGCGTCTAACGAGCCTGGATCAGTTAGTTAATGTTGTTTAGAATGTCTGCGCAAATGTTCATTCTTGATTCCTTTTGCTCGAGAGTGAGGGAGTTTTGGCACCATTTTTGCGCAAACTTTGCGCATATTAAACGATTTATTCAAAATCTGGCGAACACATTGTTTGTCGATTCCTGTTATCTCAGCAAGCCCTCGGATGCTTAGATGACGATCTTTGCGGATTAATTTTACCGGTTTTTTTCAATGTTTTCCCCAGTTTAACAAGAAACTACTTGAGATTAACCCATTGCTCCATCTGAAAAGTTAACATTTTTTCGCCGCGTCACTAGTGCGTAGACTAATTAAAAATTGTCCAGCGAGCTCAGAGTGGGGGGAAGTATCACCAGATACAGTTCTACTCAAACAGTTCGGTTATGTACTAGCAATACCTCTCACACATCTCGTATGTCCCACTTAAGAAATATCCACCCTTCTAAAATCTTTATGTGTAGTCCGATTTTCGTGAAATTATTTTTAATAGACAGGTGTTATGAAGAGGCACTAAATGTGTGCTCCACGCATCCGGTGGAGTAAAGTTATGGCCAACTAGGAGTTTTTTTTTTCGTGCGAAAATTCAAGTACTATATATTAGCTATTTTTTTAGTAAACAATTGACATTGGATTCTTACTCTGGACCATTGTAAACTGGACTGTTGGAGAAAATTGTAATTTAATACAACATCAATATTTTCAATCATCGCAATGGCATTAAACCATGTCGGCCTACTAATAAAGATTTTAGAAGGGTGGATATACTTTAAGTGGGACACACTACTTTTTTGTAAAATCGTTATCCGATTCTATGTAAAAACCCATCTTATACATGTTTTTACTTATTGAAAATCGAATCGACTTCAAATAGGATTGGGACATTGGGAGAATTAAATCTTCGTATGAAAATGGACTTATTTTCTTGTATTTTCACTTCATTTAACCCTTTAACGCCCAAGTGCACTGTCAAGAGACATGAACTTAGATGCTCATATTACTGATAGAAAAAATAAAGAAAGATAACTAACACCATGTATTCCCTATGTTTTCGAGGTCGCTATTTCGAATGAAATCGTTAAAATTTGCAAAAAAAAATGATGTAACCTTTAATTTTTAACAAAAACTATTATAAAACGCATTTTCTCTAGATCCTTTTTTTTTAAATCGCAATTTTAGCTATGTTATCGTCCTTTATACTATTCAAAAACCAATAGAAACGTGCACTCAAGACGTGTACTTGAATGAAACGTAATGAGAACAATTTAATTTTCTCATTTTTTGAGGTTAGAATAACTAGATATGGCAAAATTCAAAGGGTGATATTTCTCGTTTTTTTACCAGTTGGGGATCATTGACGCAAAAGGAAATTTTGAAAAAATTATTAGTACTTTAGGGGTTTTTGGGTCGCTGATCATGATCCTGATGCCATAATTGCAAAATTCGAGATGGCGGATCCAATATGGCCACCATCCCGAATCAAATTTCAAATTTTTCGATTATTTTGCCTCAAACTTTAGAAACTTTCGAAAGGATTTCGAAATTAGCTTCAAAATGGTCGCCATGTCATATCTACCATCCTGACATGGGGATCGTGATCAGCGACCCCGAAATCCCCTAGTTTACAAAACACCTAAAGTACTAATACCTCAAAATTCCTCTTTTGCGGCAATGATCCCGCAACTGGTAAAAAAACGAGAAATATCACCTTTTAAATTTTGCCATATCTAGTTATTCTAACCTCAAAAATGAGAAAATTAAATTGTCCTCATTGCATTTCCTTCAAGTACACATCTCGAGTGCACGTTTATATTGGTTTTTGAATGGTATAAAGGACGATAACAAAGTTGAAATTGCGATTTAAAAATAGAATCTTGAAAAAATCGCGTTTTTTAATAATGCGTTTTTGTTAAAAATTGAAGGTTACATCATTTTTTTTTGCAAATTTTAACGTTTCCATTCGAAAGAGCGACCTCGATAACATAGGGATTCATGGTTTTAGTTGTTTTTTCTTTATTTTTTCTATCAGTAATATGAGTCTCTAAGTTAATGTCTCTTGAAAGTGCACTTGGGCGTTAAAGGGTTAAGATATTCAAGTTTACAGAAATTTCCATTTGAATGCGATACAGCCCGTGTGGGCACGGGACAATTTACACTATTTGTTTCATACCCGTTCTCTGTAACATTACGAAATGTGTCTCGGGATAAGTTTATTTATAAACAATAACGTCAGATATTCGCAACGCAAACAAGGGTCGCCTTCATATCGCCGCATTTCACACGGGCGCTTTGGAAAAAATGAACGCCATTTGCATAAAATTAGTGCATGCATCTGTGGGCATGTGCACTGAATACGAATAGCCTTCGTCTCGTGTTTACTACTCGGATCAAAGCAAAACGTAAGAAAAAAATACAATGAAGGTATCGTTTACTATTGTTTTTAACCTTGCGCTTCCTGTTATTTTGCACTTGCGGAGGATCAGGCGGCTGGAAGTTATAGTACAACCAACAAAAAAAATCAGTCACCTGTGTGATCACCCGCACTTCAATAACTGATTTACGGACAGTAGAATACGAGGTATGTAAATTAAGTAATGCGACTGGCAACGTAGCGCCCGATCTAGCAATATTGTGGAGACGGAACTGCGGAAGGGCGGTAGGTTAACATGTAATGTACCTTCAGTCAAAGTTTGAACTTGTTAGAGTGATTTGTTTGTTCTTTGTGACTGTTTTCGTAAACTGGTTTTTTCTAGTGCGTTTTAAAAATGAGAGACATTAACTTTGAGCAACGGTGTGCTATCCGGTTTTGCGTCAGACTAGGACACAGCGCTACGAATACTTTTACAAAACTTCAACATGCCTAGGGAGAGGTTGTTTTTTCAGGGAATGGTCCACAAAGAGTTTGTTCCTCCAGGCCAAATAGTAAATCAACACTTTTACAGAGAGAGTTCTTGAAAAACTTCGAAAGACCAAACATCAAGAACAACTCTGTACCTCAGTATCAAAGGGTCGGATGTCCATGTAGCAACTTTACAGGAGAATGAAAAAACAAGTTTTTCGTTTGTTACTTATGTACATGACTTCAAAAATGGTAAACAAATTTATAAGTAGTAATTTTTTATTTATCTGTTATTATATTACAAAACCAAGGCACATTACAGTGTTACTTTACACTTTTTAGATTTTTGATAAAAAAAAAATTAACAACATTTGTGGACAACCGACTTTTTGCAAACATTGCATAAAGTCCATGTCCATTGAATCTTATACAGTAGATAATTATGATATTTTAATATTTTGTAAACAAACTAAGAAATACAAAAGTAGGCTAAAAAATAAAATATTATTCCTGTTAAAAGCTTGCAAAAAATAGCAAAATTTTAAACAGATTTACTTTAGATTTAGTTTAGTTAGTTTAGTTTGGAAAACAGATTTCGTTTAGTTAGTTTAGTTAAAGTTTATTTAAGTATTATCTTTTGATGATGCCAACATAGTTGGCCAAACGCGTGTTGAGCGTAAAAAGTATTTCGGTCTTAAGTGGAAAAGTCTTCAAGTGTGAATATATATATTTTTTAATTATCTTATAGCTGTAGGTCCCACTGACTGTGACAACCATTGACACAGTAGATTATTATTTGTGTTAAGCGGTTATTTTTCTCCATTTAACTGCATTTTTCATGTTAATTTATTGTGCATAAATAAAACAGAGTCTAACGCTACCACTGAATATCTCAAGTATTATAAAACTACACGCTGTCTCTGCATGACAATCACATGATTCCGAATACGTTCACCGATCTGTAGCGCACAGTTTGTGATGACCCATTTCGTTATTTGCTGGTTGAACTGTGGATCAAAGCAAATAACAATACGGCGCGGGTATCGTTTACTATTGTCTGTAACCTTGCACTTCCTGTTGTTTTTCATTTTGCGGAGGATAAGGCGGCTGGAAGTTTTGATTCTCCGCGTTTACCGAGAACCGGCAAGGTTACACTCGCATTTTCAATACGAAACGAAATAGAGATGCAATTAAGATTAGCCGTTTGCTCGGCGTTAATACGAATGTGGGCGCTAAGTAACCTTAAGACACCCGCTCGGGTTTCCGTTTAGCGGATAAATATTTTTATTTACGCGATTTTTTATTTGTCTGGATCGCGTTCAATTTCAATATTATGGATTTCTCAAAGGAATCGTTATAGGAATAATATTGAGTCATTCAAAAAAGTCATCAAATCTCTATCAACGAGAGAGATAGAAATAGCGGTTAAGTTGAAGCGAAACTTTGTTGTCAAACTCTTAAAATGGCTGTCACAATTGTAAAATAAATAATGGAATTCATATTTAATGAATAACAGAGGCGTTTCACTTGAAATTTATTTTAGAACTGTTAGAAGAATCAATGGAAACGACATACGATGAAAGTTGTATTTGAGGACTTCAGGGAAGTTTTTCCAGACGGTTTCCCAACAGTCATTCATCTGACCATTTTAGTTGGTCACTAAAACATTTCCTAGAATTGTATGGGCAAACTGAAATCATCAATCGGAAACAAGGAAGTGGCAAACCCAGAGTAAGGACAGAAGAAAATGTTCAAACGGTTAGACAAGTGATAACGGACAATCCAAGAACATCAATTAGCCACCTGAGTCAACAAGTGATTCTGCCCTATACAACGCGTCAACGAATTTTGAAAGATCCAGGTTGTTGGAGCCCCATCCATATCGTCTGCAATTCACACATGAAATTCTCAAAGGGTTTATTAAAAATGGGCGCATTCAGGGACGCTCGGCGGCTGAGTAGCTAACTTAGCTACTTCCCTGAATGGACGTGGCTGACACTTTTTTTATCTCAGCGGCTGACCAATTTACTAATCCTAAAATATTATAGCTGAGATGCTGACTGGACAATAATTCTATCATGATTCTCTCTATCGTTTTATCTGTGCTGTGAGCTACTGAATTTTAACCTACTTTTAAACAGAAGTTATAGAAAAGAAAATATTGGTTGTTTTTAAAGAAAAGTTATGGAAAAGAAAACAAACCTTTGTCCTTTAAGTGTCTTTAAGCACAGAATATGGCAGGGAATTATGAATCCATGATTCATGAAAGTTATCTATGCCATAGAACATATTACGTTTTCTAGATCTTTGCGAATCTCATACAAACGATTCAGGGAGTGTTAAGCCGCTGACTGTCAGAAAAGTCTAACTACTAACACATAGCGGTCAGCGGCTGAGCGTCCCTGAATGCGCCCAATTTTAAGAATAACGATGCTGTCTTCGAAAAAGATTATTTTATTGATGAGGCTTGGTTCAATTTTTCTGGCTATGTTAATTAACTCTGTGTGACTTTTGAGTGCAGACTTCACTTTTATATTGAAAGTCCACTACCCCAACAAAAAATTGTAGTGTGCCAGCCTGATTACTTAATTTACACACCTCGTAAATTTGTTATTTTTGAAAAATATATACTGAGCAAGCTGGCAGCCATATACACCCATATGCATATGTAGCTACTATCCTACATATCAGTATTATTTTTTGAAAATAATACTTCACTCTTATATTGAAAGTCAACTACCCCAACAAAAAATTGTAGTGTGCCAGTCTCATTACTTAATTTACTCACCTCGTAAACTTGTTATTTTTGTATAGTAGCTACATATAGGATAGTAGCTACATGTTATACATATGTAGCTACTATCCTACATATCAGTATTATTTTGTGAAAATAATACAACAGCATGGCAGCCCCAACCAGTCACCATACTAAAATTATTTCAATTTACGCGTAGATAGTGGCTAGTTGCAATTCAAGGCAACATACCTCCATTGACAGCAGACAACAAGCTCGCACAGCCATGGAAACCACTGATAACATCGTGGGGACACTTATCTCATATTGTCATATTACCACGATATGTCTCAGGAGTGAGCGCTTTATAAATACTTATAAAAATTCCTGACGCCCGAGTTATCTCGGTTACAGGAAAATTGCGACGGTGCTCTCACACGAGTTATGTGTGAACATTCATTCCCGTATTCTTATTTATATACCGGGTATAGAGTATTCGAATATTTGGGGACTAATAACTAGAGTTCGTGCGAGCGCGGAGTCTAACAGGACCGTAGTCAGTTAACGAATGAAAATATTAATATGTTTACATAAATTATGTACCAACATAGTACTGTTTTTACCAAATATTACGGTTAAGTCAAGGATAAAATACCTATATAAATTAAGATAACACGTAACAATGGCAACACTTACCCGATAAACATCAGTGTTAAGACAAGGTTCCCATGGCAGGTTGGCGGTGATTAAAACATATTATTATGTGCTTTTCTAAGTGTTCTGGAATGAAACGGCGACGTTTATCACAAATTAGCTACTGAACGCCCGCAAGCATCGGTAGCTTCGTCTTTAATAAAATAGACGAAATTGTCCGAAATGTCTTCGCGTATTGATGTCACTACATTGTTGTAAACCCGATCGACATATGCAAGTCTTAACGTACTTTCATGAGGAATTTTTTCGATCCATATATTTTTCTAAAAACGTACGTCACTTGGGGTTATCCGGTTTGTTTAATGGAATATTGCTTGCAACAAAGGTTTCTGTAAGTTCATAGAATAATACGGAGTCATCGGCGCTGGACGAGGTATGGCTTTTCGATGTCTTGTTACTTTAGTTTTATCTGAAGAATTTATAATGCGTTCACACACAGTACAAAAAAGGTCATTTCCTTGAATACATATGTCCCTAAAACCCTCGGGATCACTGTCAAACCACATTTGAAATACTCCCCGTCTATTTCTTTTCACTTTTGGAATGGTACCTCACTTTATTCACTTCTCCCCTCAACTAATAATCATTAATATTTATAAAGTTAATAACACGGCGAATACGTAAAAGGAAACGTATCAATACGATGAATACCGGCGACTGTCTATTACAGAGTGCCATAAATAACTAAAATTGCTAGCGCAGTTTTCGTAATGCAAGTCAGCTATGAGCTGTGAAGGCCAACGAGTCAAGGGCAGGATATGCACAGTATCGGCCCTGTGACATTCGCGCTTGGTAATAAGTAATAATATTTAATAATGTACTATGATGCAACATATGTAGTTTCTGTGAACATATTAACATTTTTATTCGTAAACTGACTACGGTCCTGTTACACTCCGCGCTGCACGAAATCTACTGATTACCTACCAAAATATGGTAAATAGTACAGATTACTGTACAGTGAATACAGTGAATACACCGTATTCACGAATCGCGCAGCTCAGCGTATGTCGTGTTACGCAACACGTGACAAATTTGTTTGCAACTAATATCTACGAAACGAAAGTCAATTACATCGTCTTGCGAATGAAGCAACCCGAAGAGAGCGCATTCATTTGTCAATCATAGCCGGCGCAAAAGCAACATCGCGACGGCCTTTTCTCTGCTTCGCTCGCGAATTACGTACACTCGTTGGGCAACGCTTTTAATATTTGCCCGCGATAAAAATGCCGGCGTAACTGTAACTTATAGAAATGTCACCGAAGAAGGTACGAGTTAACCGGCGTATAAACTTGGCCTACTCTTTTATTCCTTCGGTCGTAGTAACTGGAATAATTGAGTAATAGTCGGGCGGCGCGGCGTGCCGCTCGACGATTTCACTGCTTTGCACAATCGAAAATCTGATATACGATACAAAAGTTTAATTCAGTCAGAACCTCCGTCGCTTTTGCTTTAACCTCTTCCACACGTTGGAATCTTGTCCTTTTCAGCGCCGATTTGACCTTGGCAAATAAAGAAAAGTCACAGGGCGCAAGTTTTGGCGAATATGGTGGATGTTCCAACAAGTAATGCCGTATTTTGCAAAAAACGCCTTCACAGACAAATCAGAATGGGTCGGTGCAGAGTCTTGGTGAATCTTCTTTGATTTGGTCTTCCACAAATCGGTTCTCACACGCTCATGAACGGCCGTTAGAATCTCGATGTAATAATGTTGATTGACCGTCTGACCCTCCGAGGCCCAGTGAACGTAAACAATGCTTCGAATGTCAAAAAGACGATCATCATTGCTTTGAATTTGGATTTTGCTCATCCTGGCTTTTTTGCCTTGGCGAGTTCGGGCTCTTCCAATGCATGGATTGGCGCTTTGTTTCAGGGTCGTAAGTAAAAAACAACAATTCGTCACAAGTAATCACCGTGTCGAACAAGCCTGGATCAGTGTCAATGTTGTTTAGAACGTCAGCGCAAATGTTTATTCTTGATTCCTTTTGCTCGGGAGTGAGGAGTTTTGGCACCATTTTTGCGCAAATTTTACGCATGTAAACTAAGCCCTCGGATGGTTAGACGACGATCTTCGCGGATTCATTTACCAATTTTTTCAATGTTTTCGTCCGTTTTTGACATTGAGGGCCGTTCGGGGCGAGGATCACCTTCGGTCGTTTCACGTCCCTCTTTAAACCGTTTAAACCATTCAAAAACCTGTGTGCGGGATAAATAGTCATTCCCGTACACTTCTTTTAACATTGCATAAGCTTCTGTAAAAGTTGTCCCCAGTTTAACATGAAACTTGAGATTAACCACGCCATCTGAACACTTTTTTCTCGACGCGTCACTGGTGCGTAGACTAATTCAAACGACTGCTACAGTCAAACTGAGTGTAGGATAACTTGGATCTATAATTTTTAGGTTCGTTTTTGTATATGTTATATAATTTTGTTATTGGTTGTATATAGAAAGCTTTTTTTATAGCAAGAGGCATACCTAATAACCAGTACTGTATTAGAATATAATTACAATTCTGTATTGTCTCCTTCAAAATAACTTCCTAAGGGAAGCCACACAGCGCTGGAGACGGTTCTTCCATTGGAATAGCCTTCAGCT
Source organism: Aromia moschata (assembly GCA_029963805.1). Taxonomy (NCBI): domain Eukaryota; kingdom Metazoa; phylum Arthropoda; class Insecta; order Coleoptera; family Cerambycidae; genus Aromia; species Aromia moschata. The sequence continues at coordinate 59,938 of JAPWTK010000289.1, read as the reverse complement.
GGTCGGTTACAGCCGTTTGAATGTTTTTCTATGGTCCCAAAATGACGACCCTTGAGGTGATTTTTCAATCTTGGGAAGAGAAAAAAGTCACACCGACTCAAGTCAGGCGAATAAGGAGGCTGAGAAGCCACAGGAATGTTTTTACTGGCTAACAACTCGTTTATTGAAATGGCTGTGTGACAAAGCGTATTGTCGTGATGCAACATCCAGTTGTTCTTGATGTTTGGTCGCACACACGGACTCTTTTTCGTGTTTCAAGAACCTCTCTGTAAAAGTGTTGATTTACTGTTTGGCCTGGAGGCACAAACTCTTTGTGGACAATTCCTGGCTATCAAAAAAGCAAATCAGCATGCATTTGATCTTCGACTTGCTTATTCTTGCTTTTTTGAGTCTTGGAGAGCTTGAAGTGTGCCATTCTTGTGCTTTGGCGCTTGGTTTCCGGATCGTACTCAAGCACCCATGTATCGTCACCAGTAATGTACGTTCCATAAAATGGGGATAATTTTTAATCGATTCCAAAAAGTCAAGACACCTTTCTCTCCAGATGTCTTTTGTTCCTGCGAAAGGTTTTTTGGAACCATTTTTGCGCAGATTACGGAAACCTAACAAGTTCAAACTTGTACTGAAAGTGTCTAAGTCCCGTCTCCGCAGTGTTGCTAGATCGAGCGCTACGTTACCAATCTCATTACCTAATTTGCACACCTCGTATAAGGAAATCCAGCACCGAACCAGAGAAAAATTATTGAAACACCCTTCTTAGAGCGTACATGAAAATACCAATAGTTTCTAGGAATCAGCACGAAATTAGCAAATAGTTCTACGAGGTTGGGTGGGCAAATAAAGCGAAACCAAACAACCTCACGAAGGTTACCGACCACTACACTACACCACTACCGAACTAACCGTTCGCTTCGAGTATAATTTTATTATCTAACGAAATTAGTTCGACTCGATGGCATTGACATTTATTCCGTTTTATATGTCATCTGAATTGTGTAAAAACTTAATTCCAATAACTTATCTCAAGTGTCCATAGTAAAAAACGGCCCGCGCGGCATTGAAATTGGACGGTACCTTGGACATTTTTTCGTTTGTAACTGCTGTATTCGTTATCTGCGTAGAAGGGCGCGTAGTCTGAAACGCGCTGCGATGAGAGACATCTCTAATTTTGCCGCGAAAAGCACCTTGATTTGGAGGATTTCATTCGTCACTTTCGACTTTAAACGCTTCGTGATATTTTTCCGAAGACGTTTTTTTTTGTTCCTTCCTCGTTGCCTTCACACGTAATATTTCTTGGACAAGGAGACTCGCCGGAAAAAAAAGGTCGACAAAGATTTACCCTCTAAAAGTTGTCCGTACAAGAATTTGCTATTAAACACCTTCAAAAAAAAAAGCAAAACAAAAACGTTAATTATACTACTTTGTTCCATAGAAATTCTAGTATGTGTATTTAGGCTATTTACAAAAAATAAATCGGTAAATTTCGGGCGGCATTGACATTTCGTTGTAATGAATTTGCTATAATTATAGTTTTTCAATAAATGTGATTGATATAAAAACAACTATGTAACGGGAATTGTAAAGGTTATTATGAGGTTCCGCGACACAAACGGTAAACATGGAGGAATTTTAACATACAATAACAAATACATATATACAGGGTGAGTGTGTAATGTCACCCACTCTCCATTATCTCGGAAACGAAAAATAAATAGAAATTGAAAATTCCAGGAATGGAATTAGATTTAAATCACTACAAGAATACATAACTAAAATTAATTTGTTTCTGTTCACGCGACGCCATATTGTAAACATCGATTTTACAAGGATTTTAAAAGATTCCAAATCATTTCCATAATACGGTATGGTACCTATTTACCCGTTACAAATGCTGTCATTAAAATAGTTATCTGTGTATTAAAATAGTTTTTCTTTATACGGTTATTCCAAATTCGTAATAAATTAAAAATGTGAAGTAAGGGGTTATACTACCCAGCAGTTTTTGTTTATTTTTGTTATTGGCTGAAATTATACATAAACTGTTCAAGAATGATATGCAAAAACTATTTCGTCGAGGAAAATTCGATAAACAATTTTCAACAAGATGCCTTCGAGCGCTCCGAAATGTTTGAAAAGGCCGCTCACTTGCGCGTGGCATTTTAAATGTATTATAGCTCTCTGTTGGTAATTTTTGCCGGTAAAAATCAATTACATTTCTTCAAAATACGAGTATATATAGGGCATTTCACGCCAGGGAAGGCAACAAAAAAAAATTTTAGATTTTTTGAGCCACAAGGAGAGGGATGGTGAGGGTGAGAAAAATATGGAAATTTTCGTTTCGACTCTAAAATTGCAATCTTTCTCGTTAAGAAAATGAAAAAATTTAAAAAGCAGGTTGCAATGGTTTTCGATGTGTTTTTTTGCGTAGAATACGATAAAAAAAATTATTGGGGGTAGTTTTCACCCTTATTTTGAGGAGCCCAAAAAACGGCCCAAAGGTAAAAAAACGTGGTTTTTGCGTATTTTTCTCATCCTGTGAGATAGTAAATGGCAAGTGAATAATATATTCCAAGGTTTTTGGGGTCGCTGATTACGAATCTAACGTCAAATTTTCAAAAAACAAAATGGCGGATCCAGTATGGTAGTCAAGTTTTAAAAAATGGCTAAATTTTGAAATTTAAAAAATACCATCGTATTCTACGGGAAATTTTTTACGTCAGATTCGTAACCAGCGACCCCAAAAACCTTGGAATATTTTATTCACTTGCCATTTATCTCACAGGATGAGAAAATACGCTACCGTTTTTTCACCTTTAGGCCGTTTTTTGGGCCAATTCTGGTCGACGCCCATTATGAATTAAAAATTAATTGAAAGTACAAAAAAAAAAGAAAGAAATAAAAAAAAATTGAAAAAAAATCGTCATACTTTTCGAAATTTCGATTTTAAACTTTCAATCACCACCGTTACCGCCGCTGTGCTCATCTCCACAATTTGGCTGCCTAGCTCAATCTTCTGCGGTCACAACTGGAAGTTATAGTACTGCACGATACTGCGTCCCCATGTAGCAAAACAGACACGCCTTGAACTCTTTTAGTTGGGTTTTGAAACCCTGTTCCATCCACCGTATTCACCAGACCTTTCCTCCATTGACTATCATTTGCTCTGTGACCTCAGCAAACATTCAATAAATAAATCATTTGACGATCGTCATCATCTACAGATGGTTATAGACAACTTTTTCCGTGAAAAGGCTGCTCACTTGCGCGTGGCATTTTAAATGTATTATAGCTCTCTGTTGGTAATTTTTGCCGGTAAAAATCAATTACATTTCTTCAAAATACGAGTATATATAGGGCATTTCACGCCAGATTTTAGATTTTTTGAGCCACAAGGAGAGGGATGGTGAGGGTGAGTAAATACAAATTTTCGTTTCGACTCTAAAATTGCAATCTTTCTCGGTAAGAAAATGAAAAAATTTAAAAAGCAGGTTGCAATGGTTTTCGATGTGTTTTTTTTTGCGTAGAATACGATAAAAAAAATTATTGAGGGGTAGTTTTCACCCTTATTTTGAGGAGCCCAAAAAACGGCCCAAGGTAAAAAAACGTGGTTTTTGCGTATTTTCTCATCCTGTGAGATAGTAAATGGCAAGTGAATAATATATTCCAAGGTTTTTTGGGGTCGCTGATTACGAATCTAACGTCAAATTTTCAAAAAACAAAATGCGGATCCAGTATGGTAGTCAAGTTTTAAAAAATGGCTAAATTTTGAAATTTAAAAAATACCATCGTATTCTACGGGAAATTTTTTACGTCGGATTCGTAACCAGCGACCCCAAAAACCTTGGAATATATTATTCACTTGCCATTTACTATCTCACAGGATGAGAAAATACGCTAACACCACGTTTTTTTCACCTTTAGGCCGTTTTTTGGGGCCAATTCCTGGTCGACGCCCATTATGAATTAAAAATTAATTGAAAGTACAAAAAAAAAGAAAGAAATAAAAAAAAATTGAAGAAAAATCGTCATACTTTTCGAAATTTCGATTTTAAACTTTCAATCACCACCGTTACCGCCGCTGTGCTCATCTCCACAATTTGGCTGCCTAGCTCAATCTTCTGCGGTCACAACTGGAAGTTATAGTACTGCACGATACTGCGTCCCCATGTAGCAAAACAGACACGCCTTGAACTCTTTTAGTTGGGTTTGAAACCCTGTTCCATCCACCGTATTCACCAGACCTTTCCTCCATTGACTATCATTTGCTCTGTGACCTCAGCAAACATTCAATAAATAAATCATTTGACGATCGTCATCATCTACAGATGGTTATAGACAACTTTTTCGCTTCACAACCGCGTGAGTTCTGGGAATGCGGTATCCGCAGTCTGCGTACTCGTTAGCGACAAGTTATAGATGGCGCTGACATTCCAAATTAAATTCCTCCTGCTTATAAAATATATCATCATATTTGACCACGACAAGGCTCAATACTTTTGAATCAACCGGCTAATTTTAACAACTGGAGGAGGGAATTATAAAATAAAAACACAGAAGTAGACGATATTTTGTTGATCCTGCTTATCTGCCGTGTAGGGTCTTCTGAGTTTGATTAGTGGGTCATTGCCTGTCTGATATATAGGTCTCGCACAGTGGCGGCTCGTGGGTGTGTTATATGGGTGGGCATAGGGTGTGTCAGTAGGATTACTTAATAGCTATCAATGGCGCCGAAGGCGAAAATTTTTAAAATTTTCAGGGTCATGCGTTTTACTGACACTTCAGAATTTCAATGAAAAATTCTTTTATACAAAAAATATAGACTTTCACAAGAATAATTTTTGGGATTTGGTAGCTTTTTTAAATAATTATTAGCCACGAATATTTAGGGCTTAAATATATTAAAATAATGGGTGGCAACATGTGAAAAAATTGACATAGGTATCTTACAGTTATTTGTAGAGGAAATCAGCTCAGCCTGTCCTTATTTTTCACAAAAATGTTAATCGCCTTTTCATTAAAGTCCCGGATTTGTTTCACAAAATTTAATCCAATTAATTATTTGGTTTAAAATATGTCTGTTTTAATCCACATTTTCATTGTGACCTCTTATATTTTCACGATAAGCACTATCAAGCTGTTGCCTTATGTCTACCTTTCCCAACACACTAAAATCTAAGATGTTATGTAAATGTTTTTCATTGTAGCTAGCATGTTTCTTAGCTCGTTCATTTAAATGTTTTAAATCACTCACCCCTTCTTGAGTCCATGCACTTTGGTTGCCACCCATCACTAAACAAATAAAACAAAACAGTTTGTTTCTTTTAGGACACATAACCACTTAAATCTGTCGTAGACACTACTATTAAAATTTTGTGAATAATTTCGCGATTTTTTCTACGTCCGTTTTGGAAATAATCAAATCGGGTATCGGCCTTCCTAACCGTTTAATTTCCGTTCGGATCTCGTATGTAATATATTCATTAGTCAATAAAAAGTCCACCGAATTCATTTTGAAACGTTTCACAATCAAAAACAGTAAAACACACTTCACAGCGAAGAAAATAAACAATCACTAAAAGGTCACTCAACAAGTGTGACCCGTTTAGCTGATTTTCGAACGATTTAATGACGTCTGTCTGCTGCAATGGTCTCTAAATATTACCAGTCACCGAAAAAGACCGATTAAAAATGAGGGCTGGGATACTGTGTGTCCTCGGCCACGCGCGCGAAATGCGAATACGGTGGCTCGATGCGAATTCACACTATGGTGGCTCGGTGCTCGATCGATAGTCTGTCATATACAGGGTGTCTCAGCTTTTAGTTTACAGACTTTATCTGCTCACCCAGGATAGTTAGCAAAAAACTTTATATATAAAAGTTACTTGAACTTATGAGGCCTATAAAATGACATATTCCGTTTGACATGTGCTAGTGACTTTGAGGTTATGTCAGTGTCAATATAAGTTTTTTATATATAACACCCTGTATTTTTGGACATTTTTGTATTTACCTCTTAATTCTACACATAATTCATGTAACCTATACCTATCTTCAACCGATTTCGAAATTTTCAAAGTCAAACAATTATTATTTTACAATACAAAGAATTTTCAGTTTCCCTTGTTTGCCACTTCAATTTGAAAATTTATTAAACTAATTGCTTATAATTACTGAAATATCCCATTGATCTGATTAAAATTACTTTTAACAATGCCTCTCAATTGTTTCAAAACTGACAAGGTAATGAATATTCTTTGTATTGTGAAATAATAGCTGTTTGACTTTGAAAATCTCGAAAACGGTTGAAGATAGGTATAGGGTATGTTACATGAAATATGTGTATAATTGTTCGATAAATACAAAAATATCGAAAAACACAGGGTGTTGTATTTAAAAAACTTATATTGACACTGACATAACCTCAAGGTCACTAGCACATGTCAAACGGAATATGTCATTTTATAGACCTCATGAATTATAGTAACTTTTATATATAAAGTTTTTTGCTAACTATCCTGGGTGAGCAGATAAAGTCTGTAAACTAAAAGCTGAGACACCCAGTATATATGTGATAAAAATCATTATTTGTGGTATAAAAGGAATAATAATTAGAATATGAATAGTTTGTCTTATACAATTAATTGATATTATTGTAACAGTAATTTATAGTAAATTAACACAAAAGAAATATTTTCTATTGAAATTTGGGCTGGGCACGTGCCCCTGTGCCCTTTATCACCAGCCGCCACTGGTCTCGCAAGCTATGTAATTAGTAGGTTCGCGCCTGGCTACCATTAAGAGTCCAACTAAACATAATTTTAATTTTTGGGAGATTATTCGATGCGCTAAGTAGGCTTTTTTGAGGTTATGTGACATGGAGCGGATATAATACGTCAAATTATTTTTTCTGACTCAACCATCGTTCTCAGGGTCGTCAAAAACTCGTTTTCACCATCAGTTTTAGCGGCCTCAAAAAAACCCGAGTATGGGTTTTGAAGCCAATTGGACACAATTTGAATTTTTGGAAGATCATTTCACTTAACCACAGGTACCTTTCGCCACATTATGGGACCGAAAGAGTAGGTATATTATGAATTTCCAAAAAAGCTTTCGACAGTTCATGTTCCAACGAACATTTTGTACCCTCACACACTAAATTTGGTTGCGTCAATTTTTGGGGACGGGGGGGAGAGGGAGACGTCTTTTCCATTTCGGATTCTTATTTAATTTTGCATTGTAAGTAGTAAATTTTCATTTGTATAGGGTTTCCACGTATTTTCTCTTATAGAAAAAAATAAATGTGAAAAAGTCATTATTTATTTGGGATGTTTAGGGAAGGGACACAGTGTGAAAAATTGTTCGTATATGTTTTTATAATTTTTCGTAGAAACAGTAACATTTATGTGACGAGTTGAGTGAACTGGATTTGGATTATTTACGTTATCATTTAAATCATCACTTTTAATCATAATCACTTAATTATAATCACTTCCAGAACCACTCATGCTCTGCATATCTTAGACGGATGCGAGTATAATTAAAAATTCAAACGTTAGTGTTTTTACCAAAGTACATGTGTACATATGTTTGTATACTGTATGTAGGGTATTGTTATCTTTATTGCGACCTTCCAGTGGAATAATAAAAAATAAATAAACTTCTACTGTCGAATTTTCCATGAGGCACCAATTTCTAGGCGCCTTATCATCTAGTAGGCAATAAAAATAAAATAATTAAAATACTAAAAATACTCCTTTAATCTCCACTTTTTGCATGTATGTATTTAAAAGTCGCAATCGGTAATTTTCGTCTATATTGATATAATCACGGCGTTATATATCTTTTAACAACTTTTGAATGACTTATTGGAGTTTTTTTTCACGATGCTTAGTTTTATGTTCAAACTTGTACATTCGATAACTTTCAACGGAAAAAGATACACGTCTCGAGTTTAAAGAAATCAGTTGTTTCATAACTGTTGGTTCCTTTTGAAGTTTTGTCTCGCAGGTTTATTTTTTATACTAGGGCAGAGGAACCGGCGCAGTAGCTACTTTTGCTGCCTGAAACAGATACTGTGTTTTTCAAGTTTACTCCAAATGTGCACTGAACCAAATGTGAACCCGACGATAAATAAATTATTAATGACTTAAAATTGAAGTATTAGAATGTCAAAGACACATTTTTAACAGCGGTACTAGAAATGGGTATACTAACAAGAAAATACACTAAAATGTAAATAATGAGTTAACTGATATGTGCGCAAGTTGCGCAGTACGGATATTTGTTCAATATTTTATGCCAGGATCAGACCATGCGTACTAAAAAGCTGGAAACACGAGTGAAATAACTGATTTCTTTAAACTCTTCTCTCAAGTTTCCACTGTCGCAAAGCGCTCGTTTGGTCTTTTAGCGTATTTCACTTTCTCCATAGCCAACTAGATCTGAGAAATGAACCGGATCTTTGGATTATTAAATAAAACACCCTGTATATTATCCTAATTTTAATTTAAAATTTATTTTGAGTAAATCGATTATTAAAAAATCGATTCTTATTAAGACTGTAATATGTATGAATTATGTATAGAAACTATTTTTAATTTCAAGGTCGTTTACCTATACTTCGTACAAAATAACCTAAGCACGTCACCGATGACGATGATAAATGTGTGCAGTGATACAACCACTAAATTATACAATTAAATAAAAGCTGTAACTGAAAGTTTTATTAAATTTAAAATTTCGCGCTTGATATTCGTTGTTTGAAGGTTGAAGTTCCAAAAAGACACAAACCACAATTAAAGCCAATGTTCAGATCATTTAAAACTATCAAGAAATGTCAAGTAATACAACACGTCAACTTCGGATCTGTTGCCAACTGCATGACCACGAATATCAAGCGCGAAATTTATAATTCAATAACACATTCCATTATTCTTTTTATTTCAATATAATTGTTTGGTGATATTACTGCACACATTTAACAGCGTAATCGGTGAAGTGCGTCAGGTTTGAGTTTTTGCAAAGGAGTATATACGAGGTGTGTAAATTAAGTAATGAGACTGGCAACGTAGCGCCCGATCTAGCAACATTGCGGGGACGGGACTTGGAAGGGCGGTAGGTTAACATGTAAAAGCACCTTCAGTACAAATTTGAACTTGTTAGAGTCATTGTTTGTTCGTTTTGTGACTGTTTTTGTAAACCAGTTTTTTCTAGTGAGTTTTAAAAATGAGAAAAACTTTAATTTTGAGCAACGGTGTGCTATAAGGTTTTGCTTCAGACTTGGACACAGCGAAACGGATACTTTTGCAAAACTTCAACACGCCTACGGAGACAGTGTTTTTTTCAAGAGCACAGGTTTTTCGGTGGTTTAAGGCATTCGCAGAAGGAAGAGAGTCGACTGAAGATGAACCACGCAGCGGAAGGCCTTCATCTTCAAGAACCGTTGAAAATGTCGATAGAATTTTCGTCGATAGAATTTAGAACGACAAGAATGATCGGGGAAGAGTTAAATTTGAATCACACCACTGTTCATCAGATTCTGATTAACGAATTGGGGATGACAAAAATCTGCGCAAAAATGGTTCCAAAAAAACTTTTCGCAGGAACAAAAAGACATCGGGAGCGAAAGGTGTCTTGACTTTTTGGTATCGATTGAAAATGATCCCCATTTTATGGAACGTATCATTACTGGTGATGAGACTTTGGTGTTTGAGTACGACCCGGAAACCAAGCGCCAAGACATGGAATGGCACACTTTAAGCTCTCCAAGGCCCAAAAAGCAAGAATGGTCAGAGCGAAGATCAAATGCATGCTGATTTGCTTTTTTAGTAGACAAGGAATTGTCTACAAAGAGTTTGTGCTTCCAGGCCAAACAGTAAATCAACACTTTTACAGAGAGGTTCTTCAAAAACGAAAAAGGGTCATGACAGGCATGACCCTTTTTCATTTTTTCCGTCAAGAACAACTGGATGTTGCATCACGACAATGCGTCTTGTCATAGAGTCATTTCAGTAAATGAGTTTTTAGCCAGTAAAAACATTTCTCTGGCTCCTCAGCTTCCTTATTTGCCTCACTTGTGACTTTTTTCTGTTCCCGAGATTGAAAAATCACCTCAGGAGACGTCATTTTGGGACCATAGATTCCATAGAAAACATTCGTAACTGACCAGCTGAAGGTCATTCGAGTATATGAGTTCTAGCACTGCTATGAGGAATGGAAGAACCGTCTCCAGCGCTGTACGACTTCCTAAGGAAGATGTTTTGAAGGAGACAATACTGAATTGAAATTCTATTTGAATGAGATAATTTAAAAAACCAGCTCATTACTTAATTTACACATCTCGTAAATACATATAATTATATATAATGTAAATATTATTTAGATTCAAAGAAAGTTTTTTTCTGTGGAGGTTTTCCATATATTTGAGTTGTGTTTCACCCTATTTAAGAGAAGTTGTAGTTTTTGTTATAAAGCACTTACAAGAATAATCATAATCTCACCTTTGTTATACACATGTTTATTGTTTATCGCAAACCTTATGTAAGTCATTGTCATCCATTATAACATACACGTACACGTAGCGTATATTATGTTATGAATATCGCACGTCTTACCGCGAGACAATTGTTGCTGTATGGTTAATAGTTTTTTTTTTTTGCAGAATAGGCAAATTACTTTAATTCCGTCTTCTACAGAGCGCTCGATTACGTCAGTTACGACGAACGTAACAAATAACGTAAGCTGTCCTATTAACCTATTAAAAATACGTGGATGTGGAAGTAATATTATCGTCGTGTATACACACAATGTATACCGTTTTATTATTCTCGACGATCGACGTCTGACAATGTGCTATAAAATGCGTCGGATTCGTTCCAGAGAAGGTGTAAACTGAGGCAAATTGGAGAAATCGGACAGGAATTAAAAAAATTCAGGTTCATTTGAAATTCTATTATAGAATATGGTGAACGGAATACTGCTAATACGGTGAATATTTGACTCTGTCTTTATTAACCCATTAACGCCCAAACGGACACAATTTTTCGTCTTTTTTGGAGCGTCAATCTCGAAGGGAAATTAATGAATTCCTTCAATAAAAACCACTTACCCTAATGTTTTCTGATGAGATCTTTCGATTTCCGGGGTCAGAATTGTGATTAAGTGCTCTAGAAAAAAAAATATGGCTTTGTATGTACTTTTAACTTTTTACTTTTTGTATGTAAAAATATCTCTAAAGTCTATAGAGAAAAGTACTGAAAATTTGGAGATTTTTTTTTATATATATTTTTTTAATCCAAAAAGTACTCTGACCTACTCCGGATTGTGGAGGGAGGTAGATGCAAATTTCCTCAATCAAAACAATAATACAGAATATATTTGACTAAATTTTCAATTTTCAATGATGTCGAATTCAAAATGGCGGCCGGATTTTCAAGAAATGGCGCGTTTTTCATTATAAAAAGTAAATAGGAGTTTGTAATTATACTTTTCCTATGTCATTTAATGTTTTAGTAACATTTTGAGTTGTTCCTGGTGAAAAGTCTGAAATCCAAGATGGCGGATTCAATATGGCGGACATCATTCTTGAAAATTCAAAATTTGAAAACGGAAAAATTACAGCATATTTTACGTAAAATTCTGATGGAAAATGTCCTCTCAATTTTTTTATAAAAATGCGTTCTATCTGAGTAAAAAATTATTTGTCATTCTAACCTCAAAACGAGTTTTTTTTCCGGTGTTGAGGTTCTCATGATGCAATCATGAGAATTATATATTATGCACTTAGGGCGTATTGAATAATTTTTTTTTTAGGAACTCTCCGCATATAAATAGAAAATATATATTTTGAATTCGGGCGCATTGACGAACTTTTTTTCCGGAACTTCCTCGCATATTTATTCAAAGAATAGTACGTATAACGTACTTTCTGGTGGGTGTGAGAAAAAAATCGTATTATACGTATTACACAGAATTATACTGATCACACATGGAAGCTTACTTACGGTTTCCTAGGGATTCTTCTGTCCTAGGGAAAACATTAATAGTGCTTGAACAGTGTGATATCGGACTCGAATTATTAGCGAATCAAATTAAATGGGATGATAATAGTCGATTACGATGATAGCTCTAGAGATCTAAATTTCAGGGGGGGATTCCATGGGTGCCACAGCAATCTTAGTATCAGGTCATACTTCTGCAACTCAATGGTGTCACCAGACTCGTCTTAGGAGGTTCAGATCATATTTTAAAAGCTTATTCGAGAAGAAACTAGTCAGATCTCAAGAATTACTGCCAAGATTGAGGATTTTCTTGGGGATTTTTTTTTTCTAGAGGGGAAATCTTGAGAATGATGGCGCAAGATGAAGCAATTCTGACTTCGGATTCGGATTCACCATACTAAAATAAATAAGAATGCTATAGCGGAGTTTTTCGAACCCTAGATTTTGTGTATGTGCCTGTGAATGACATGAAATTACCTATAAGTACCAATTTGGGCATATCTAATATCACATTTCGTCGTCTGACTTACAAAGTGGCCTGGCTCAAAATGTAGGTAAAGTGATTTAGGCCCAGTTTTGGGCACAAATTTGATCGTTTACATTTTGTTACAAAGTGCCTTGCATCTCGATCAGTAGTTACGAAATTATACAGCACTTTCTAAAAACGAACTATCTCAAAACTGGTGCATCGGAGTCTTTGAAGAGTACCGGTGCAAACTGGTTGTTTGGCTTACGTTCCCACTCCCGCAAATCAAAGTACAGCTTGTTTCCTAACCACTACCCGACATAGTTTGATTTCTACAACTTTATTTTCTGAGGATGATTTCTACAACCTTATTTTCTAAGGAGGTTCTTCTCATGAACGGTGAGAGAGTTAAGAGGCGGGGTTTATAAGGGAGAATAAAAAAAAAGATTTTTGAAAATATACGAACACATCTAACTAAAACTATAACATATACTATAAAAATTGATGATAACATTCTTGTAGGAAACTTTGTCAAATCAAATATTGTAAAATACATAACCAGTTTTTGGTTAAGGCCAACCGTAACCATTGACATGGCTATATTAGACCTCTATAATTTACAGTGAGTCAATGCCTTGAAAATTTTTACTCTATGGCCACTCCCTAACCAATCGAAAATTTTCGGTCAATACGTGCGAAATTCAGTTACCGGTTTTTAACGTGTTTTAACGTATTTACGATGTATCTAACGTTTTTTCTGGACTGATTCAATTAGTAGCTAAAAATTTCCATACAGTAAACACCATACATACATATGTACGTATTTTATTTGTTTTAAGCATTCTATTTTTACGGAAATTGGAATGGCGCTCTTGTTATAACAGCCGTATTTGATACATTTTTGTTTACCTACTATGCATATACAGTGTGTCCCAGGTTTGGCACACATAATACATGTGTTTGAGCAAAGGAGTTTAATACTATTCTACAAAAAATTAGCTGGATTATCTAACAATAACACTAAAGTTCTTTATATCCCAGGTGTCCCATTTTAAAACATCCACATGAGTCAACAGAGTTCTGTAGAAAAGCTGCCAATCCAAAAATGCTAGCGAGAAAGGGCTCTGCAACAACACTCATTGGACCTGAACCAATGTGTGGTATACCAAAGTCCTCAGTGAGGCTCTGGCTGACTCGGTGGAAAAATAAAGAACACCTGTCTTACTGGAACCACATATCAGGACAAACAGACAGTAAATGGATGGTAAAGACACCATCAAAAGTACTGACAGACGAGATTCTGCGATTGAGTAGAAATCAGATAAGGCTTGTCACGGGACTCATAACCGGGCATTGTCACCTTAGGAAACATCTACACAGAATGGGCATATACTCAGATGAACCTATTTGTAGACTGTGTAATGAGGAGGAGGAAACATCCCGACACATTATCCTAGAGTGCCTAGCACTAACACACTGGAGATACGGTCTTCTGGGAATAGAAAACCCCCAGGAGGCCTTTCCAAAGAAAAATCTTGTGAAAAGGCTACTAAACCTCATAAAGGTAACAAACCTATTCACATGAAATAACGATGTAAACTGGAGATACAATAAGCCTGAAGGCTGCAGTGTTGGAGGCAAAACAAACCCCAAACCAGACACATCGGAAGGGAAAAAAATCCAAAAATGACTAACAAAAGTTGTTTGGTTTGGAGGGGGGCATCTGACAATGTGATCCAGCACCTTATACGGTGCTCGATTCGGATACGGCCCTGAGGCACCCTTTTTTTTTTTAATGGGAACCCGCAATTTTCATTGCACAATCTGATTCTACGAGAAGAAATACGTCCAAAATGGGGTTTCCAAAAGTAATTTTCATGACATCCGGGCTTCATCCGAGCTCATTACGAATGTTTGTTCATTAGGGTGATTCGTTTTGAACGACTATTTTTTTTGCTCGCTCCCACAGCAAAATATTGTTCTACATACCGAAAAAAAATTCCCTCAAAATTTGAGCCCTTAATCTTACTTCTAAGTACTTTTTTTTTAATTTTAAAGATTTCCCATTTAAAATACATCAAAAATTTCCTACAACTTGGTGGCATTTAATGTTACTGCAATGAACTTAGGTGTGATTTAAAGGTAATTAGTTTCTCTTTGAAAGTAGTTACAGCATTTTTACCTTACCTCATCAATATTTTGACATGTACAGCTCACCGAAGTCATATTAGCACTGGATAATCATATTTTTCGCATTTTTCGGCGAAACCGTCAAAGTTACAGAAAAACTGATATAGAGTATTTTATAAATTAACCTACCGAATATTAATGAAAGCGTCAGTTGGTGTAAATAAGTGAATTGTTCACTTTTTTAACTGTTATTTATTTAATTATCATCGTTAGGTAATTTATGAATCACACAATATTTATATATATTAGTAAATATTAGTAACGATAAAGAAGAATTATGACTAAAAAAATTGGTAAAAAATCGTTTATTTATTTAATTGGATTCGAGTTTAGTGAATTAAATGAACAAAAATTGCGAACTTATCGTGATATGATAAAAATAAAATTTATCAAAAAAAAAACAGGATCTTAAAAATCGCTTTTTTAGTTGTAAGAACGTAAAACTAACTTTTTCATTAATATTCGGTAGGTTGATTTATAAAATACTCTATCTCTCTAAACTGCATTAAATCATTATAATGACCTTTTTTGTAGGGAATTAAATTTCCTACAAAAAAAATCCTTTGCAGTTTTCTGTAACTTTGACGGTTTCGCCGAAAAAATGCGAAAAATATGATTTTCCAGTGCTAATATGATTTCAGTGAGCTGTATCAAAATATATGAGGTAAGGTAAAAATGCTGTAAATACTTTCAAAGAGGAACTAATTACCTTTTAAATGACACCACACCACCAATATCATTGCAGTAGCGTTAAATGCCACCAAATTGTAGGAAATTATTTTGGACGTATTTTTCCCGTACATTAAAAAAATAACTGTTGCCTAAAAAAATATCTGGTGCCTCAGGGTCGTATCATGATGCCAGATAATCTGACCATGTGACCATGGTCAGATGACCCGCTCCAAACCAAACAACTTTTGTTAAAGTCATTTTTGGATTGGCGACTTTTCTTCAGAATTATTCATGTGGATGCTGTTAAATGGGACACCTGGTATATTAGAAATCAGCAGTAAGAGAATCAGCAGTCTCCAGCATTTCATAGGAGATAGTGTACCGTTTCGATCACGTGATTAATAACATTCACAATAAAGTCGTAGCAAATATAATGTGAAATTCTTACGCATTTAGTAATAATGTTTTTTATTTATTTTCCAGTTGTACGTAATGATGCTTGGGATCTCATCCAAAGGTAAGTGTTTTAATAATTTCTTATAATTTATATCTATTCGGTTAACAATTTTATTAATTTATGTTAAAAATATATTTCCTAAGGTTTACTTTATTTAAATAAAGGGTAAAATAAGGCGAAATCTTTTTAGGTACTTAAAGAGGGTCAGTTATCACACACATTGAGATTCAAATATTAATTTTTTCCCATATTCAAATAATTTATTTATAATTAGAGTTGGCCGAAATGTGCCACGGGACATAGGCGGTCGCATCATGATATAATACATGTAATAAAGTAACTAATATTAAATATAGTAACAAAAGCAATAAATTCATACTGTCATAATATATGTATGTATGTAAAACTAACCCTTTTAATTAGCTCGATGACGTAGCTTGGTTCACTTCTTCAATAGCTTTCTCTTCTTCAAATAGCTCTTTTATTAACTTCACAACTCGTCAATCTTAACTGTGTAACATTCAAATTATAACTAACTCTATCTTAGCAACAACACCACTGTTTATATATTTTACATGTTCTAGAAAATTAATTTGACTTCTAGAATATTAATAGGTCATTCCATACAATTCTTTACTAACTGGTAGTGTATAAACTAAATAGACTCAATATGGAAACTATAAAACTTCATAACTGTCAACTGTCACTAATGACACTTCACAAATGTCACACTGCCCCCCCCCCCCCCCCTTCAAAGTCATTCGTTCCAAATAACACTGTCTTCAGTCCTAGGCGGTGAATCCTCGACGACGAACCATTTGGGTGGATCATGTCCTGTGTACTTCGCGAGCCTTGCCAGATGGACCACCTTCGGCTTGCTTCTTGGAGACAGCTGGATGTTGTAGACAAGGTCGTTGTTTTTCTTCATTATGGTGTATGGGCCTTCCCAGTTCCTCTGGAGTTTTGGACTTTTTCCTTTCGTCCTTTTTGGGGCGTACAACCATACTGCATCACCAGGCTGAAATGCAGTCTCTGTTGATGTAGTGTCCAGACGCTGCTTCATTTTGTCGCTGTGCATTTTCAGTTTCTCCCTGGCATATCGGTGGATCCGGTCTATTCTCTCTCGCAAGTCCTCCACAAATTCTGGCAGAGATCGTTCTTGAGTTTCTTCTAGTGGACGGACAAGCATGAGGTCAGTAGGCAGCTTCATCTCTCTTCCGCATAGACGGAGTGTAGGTAGTTGATTCATGCTGGGAACTTCGATAGTCCCTTTGATTTTCAGACATGAATTTAGACAAGTAATGCCTTATGGTTCTGTTGTGATGTTCAACCACGCCATTTGACTGAGGATGAAGCGCAGTAGTTCGTCAGTAGTAGTTTTCTTGATGCCCATTATTTTCATTACTTCTTGCCACAGTTCTGATTCGAAGCTTATTCCTTGATCGGAATGCATCACAATACACTTTCGAATTTATTTTTTACGTGCTCATTTCTTGCGTCACCTACAGCTTGTAAGTGAATTTACTTCGTCCACTATTTGTAGTGACTCCGTTGACGACAACGCACTGTTCTGTCATTTTGGTATGTCGTCATACAAATATGTATAGTTACTACGAATAGTTTTTAAAACTGTTTCAATGGGCACATCTTGAAATTCGGTCTTTCTCTCCTTAATAGCTGCAGCTTTTGCAGGATTTAATTATAAAATAACAGCTATTAATTGGTAGAAATGTCTCGTCAGTAAATAATCACAGCTGTGGATTTTTTAATGCACTCTTTTAATCAACTTTAGTAAGTTACTGCGTACAGTTGGTACATAGTTACGTATCGTTGTGCGACCTGGTAATGGCATCTCTAGAACGTATTTGTTCCAGAACTCATGAAATGGTTGGTTATCGAGGACATTCAGGGGTACATCACAGGCACTTACCATTAAAAGTAGATCGAACATTAACTGGGTTCTCAAGGGCATACCCTCTTTTTTTATTTTTATGTTTCAACCCTATTTATAAAGGTGTACCAATAAGTTTCCGCCATTTTTAATAAAAAAATTGGGAATTTTGTGAAAAGACGGTACCTAATGTTTTATTCGAAGTATTGTCCATCGCTTGCCACTACTTTTTCCCATCTTTCTGGTAGTATACGGATACCGCGTCGGAGGAATGTTTCATCTTTTAAGGCTCTCCACGAAAAAATTCAATTTTTGGTGTCTTCATGTGATGGTGGCACTTCACTTGGCGTAGCGTATTCGTATATTTGTTGTATTTGCCCAAAAACGGCGATGTGTAGAGAAGTTATTCGCTATTTTGGCTTTATTTGTACAAATAACGCGAATAGCGCTAACAGCAAATACCGTTTCCGTCCACTTGTCGGTTTTCAATCACGCGCAAAGACGTCAAATAAGGCGAATATTTGCGGAATATTCACTGGTTCTGAATATTCAAACATATTTGGCATGTTTCAGTGTTTTGCTGTATGTGTGGATGGCATGTTTGGAATATTTGCGAATACATCAAATGTTTGGACAAATACAACGATACTCAAACACAAATACGCTACGCTAAGTGAAGTGCGACCATGATGTGAAGTGCCACCATGATGTGAAGTGCCACCATGATGTGAAGTGTTGCTCACACAGGTCATACGCTATCGATCGAAACAAGTGGAATCGGAACAAATTTCCAAATAGGTTTTGACCGGCGGCAAAACATGTGGACGAGAATTATTATGCAGGAGAATAACTTTGTCCCGTCTGGAGTAGTAGTGAGCGCGCTTTTCCTTGAGTGCTCGACTCATTCTCATCAATTGTGTTCGGTAGACAGCTCCAGTAATGGTTTCGTTCGGTTTGACCAACTTTCGGCCTTCCGCTACGTTCTTTGTCTTCGATGTCAAATTCACCGTTCTTAAACTTTTGAAACCACTCACAACTTCTCTCACCATATGCTTCTACAAGTCATCGATATGCCTCAGCTGCAGATTTCTACAAATTGAAGAAGTAAATCAAAAGTTCCCGCAAATGACGCTTATTCAACTCATAATTCGACATGTTCGCACACAAAAGAATATATTATACTGATGAAAAATCACTATTCAATAAATAATAAACAATCAATGTTTTAAGGTTAAGTTGTTGCCTGATGTCCAACCTTACCATAATGACGTTTATATCTGACAATTTTAACCATACCTTACTGGTGGCACCAACTTTTGTCAAACGGCGGAAGCTTATTTGTTCACCTTTAATTTAACTGACGTCAAATATTTCAAACGCTCTGGGATTTCCACCTGTACAGGAACTAGATGGTAACTCGTTCATTTTGAATAACGCTATCATATTGCATTATTGGATTCTACGTGATATTCTAAAGGACCTCGTGTATAGTATTCCATACGCTATAATATTCTATTCGCGGCAAAATTCATACTCACTTTACAGCCTTGTTGCCTATATGTAAATGTAACTATTATAAGTTGGCTCAGTGCTGGTTGGTGAAATTTAAACTTATAACCGTCTACTTAGGTCTAGGAATCATCCCCTAAAATAGTATGTGGGTCCCAAGCTTCTTTACGAAAACACGAGAATTTCAAACATCACCAGTGCCTATATTTAATTTCTGCTTTTATTGAAGAGCTTGAAACTACATATAGTGAACGTCAAAATGACAATTTTTTGGGACAATTCAACAAAAAACTGTTTCAATATAGTAACGAATGTGGTAATTTCTTGGGTGTAAAAGGTGTACACAGTGTGCTTGAGGGTGGAAAAATTATGATGAAAATGAGTCCGTAATCGGTTTGCGCAACCTGCTTCTAGATTAAAAGCAGATTCAAAATTTATAAAATTTAAAATCGTAGCTAATCCCTTTCGCGTTTTATCCACATTTTTGGATTTTAACCCTTTGTAATACAGTAAGTCGTATACATCAACTTTTTCTTCGAGCACTTAGGACTTTTAGAAAAAAAAATATCTTAAATAATTTTATTATATCTTGTAAATACAGTTCTTTAATTAAAAAAACTTACTCGACAATATTACATCACAAAAAATTAAAATTCATTTGTTATAAAACACTTGCAAATTATCAAAATCCAAAAATTGTATTTTCTCGTACAAACATAAATTTTCAACTTATTTTTTTAAGAAAGTATAAAAGCTCATAATAAATCTCGCTTTGAATTTACTCAAATTTAAAATGTAATTTTAAAATCATAAATTATTTTTATTTGAAAAATATTGAATATTTTAAACCACTTTTAGCTTACCCCAGTATTAACGACGAGAACGTAATGGTGATATAACGCCATGTTTTTTTTGTATTATTTTTTGTATGTTTTTAATTTTTTTTTGTATTTTTTGTATGGGTATTTTTAATTTTTTTTGTGTTTTTTTATGTTTTGTATTTTTAAGTATTCAAATATATTACACGTTCAAATAAGTAATGAGACGATAATAAATTAAATTAGAGGTGTAAGGACGAAAATTCAGTAACTGCTTTTTTGCAATCTTGGTCCATAAGATTCATCATGAACATTATTTATTTTATAGGATTCCCAGGTTTTTAAAAATTTGCGATGAACAGCTTCGCCACTTTGTTCTGACCAAAAACCTAAATCGAAAACATTTTCTATATATTGAAAACATTCCTTTACATGTGCAAGAATCACATGAATTTTTAAAGTCTCCGAAAGATTTTCAATGCTTGGCCCAGTTCTTGTATGTAAGAATCTAGTGAGGATTCAATTTTCCCTGAAGTAAAGCCACAATCTACAACTTTATTCATTGCTTTATAAGCAGCAATATACGCGTATATTGCTGCTTGGACACTTTAAAAATTCATGTGATTCTTGCACGTGTAAAGGAAAGTTTGCAATAGGTATATAGAAAATGGTTTCGGTTTAGGGTTTTGGTCAGAACAAAGTGGCGAAGCTGTTCATTGCAAATTTTTAAAAACCTGGGAATCCTATAAAATAAATAATGTTCATGATGGGTCTTATGGACCAAGATTGCAAAAAAGCGGTTACTGAATTTTCGTCCTTACACCTCTAATTTAATTTATTATTGTATCATCACTTATTTGAACGTATAACATATTTGAATACTTAAAAATACAAAAACATAAAAAAAATTAAAAATTTCAAAATATACAAAAAATACAAAAAAAAAATTAAAATATACAAAAAAATACAAAAAAAAAATTAAAACATACAAATAATACAAAAAAAACATGGGGTTATATCACCACTACGTCCTCGTCGTTAACTCTGGGGTAAGCTAAAAGTGGTTTAAAATATTCCATTTTTGTCAAATAAAAATAATTTATGATTTTAAAACGAAATTTTTTTGACTAAATTCAAAGCGAGATGTATTAATGAGCTTTTATACTTTCTTAAAAAATAAGTTGAAAATTTATGTTTGTACGAGAAAATACAATTTTTGGATTTTGATAATATCCAAGTGTTTTATAACAAATGAATTTTAATTTTTAGTAATGGAATATTGTCGAGTAAGTTTTTTTTTAATTAAAGAACTCTATTTGCAAGATATAAATAAAAGTGCTAAGTGCTCGAAGAAAAAACTTGGTGTATACGATTTACTGTATTTCAAAGGGTTAAAAATCCAAAAATGTGGATAAAACGCGAAAGGGATCAGCTACCGTTTTAAATTTGATAAATTTTGAATCTACTTTTAATCTAGAACCAGCCTGCGCAAGCCGATTTTGGACTCATTTTCATCATAATTTTTACACCTTCAAGCACGCTGTGTGTACGTACTGATACATTCTCTTGCGTTATTGTCTTCGATTCAGCCATAAAGGTAAGCATATTTTCGCATGACGGGCGGCAAAACGGTTTTGTGTCGGTACACTCGGCCGAGAATCAGTTAATTGTTGCGTTAGTCGTGAACAAATCGAAACGCTTAGCCTATTATTACCGACCCAAAAACGGTACTACGTTCCTGTTTGCTAATTTCTCGCGTGGCGTATGTATGTTTTATTCATACATTTTTCGTTCGAACACGTGATATCCGCCCGCAAGTGTGGACGCTTGCTCTTTATATTATTTTTGCTATTTCTTTGCTTGCAAGTATATACAAGGGGACTGATCGAAACCATTCGTTAACAGTATTAGGGATTGTAGAAATAACTATTTTTTTTGAAAATTTGGACTTCAGCTAACAAGCCTATGGCAGACAGACATCTTGAAAATATTTTCAAGATGGCTGCACATCCGGTTATACCGGAAGTCGGCTTCAACTTCCTTGCTTCAAATAGAATGGTGCCTTTTTTTATCGCATATTTAAATTCTACACGTTATTTTAGGTAGATATTCATGATATTTCCCTATACCTATCTTTTACCGTTTCTGGTTTATTTACGGTTTTTTGAAATTTTATTCATTAACCCAATATACAAATAGTAGTGGCTATTTTAGAAATTTATATATCGGTATAACGCTGTCGTTATTAGAACCCAAAATCTATGCAATAATGTTTTTATTATTTGTCAGTTATGTACTAGGTGTTTAAAATAGAATTACCATTTAGCCCAACTTCAAACCATTCAAACTCAAATTTTGTAAATATGTACAATGACCCATGTTCTACTTCACATTTTAATGTGGAATGATTGTGCTGACGTTACTGTTACTGTTTTTATAATGTACAATAGTACAATTTATGTCATCTTTGAGTCAATCGAGTTGTAGGTATATAGTACTTTCTGTGTTCGTCAGCATGAAAAATCAAGAATATTCAAATATGGATATTAATTTATTATACGCGTAAGATGTTTGGAACAAAACGACAGTGACAGTGTGAAGAATGTGATGAATATATTATCTATTATCGAAAACATTAAAATATAATTTAGAAATTAGCTCTTCGTTACTTACTATATATATTTAATAGATATCAGTAGGTAAATTTAATTTTACAGTCAGAGAATATACAATATAAGTAGGTGTGGTTATGA
Source organism: Aromia moschata (assembly GCA_029963805.1). Lineage (NCBI taxonomy): Eukaryota > Metazoa > Arthropoda > Insecta > Coleoptera > Cerambycidae > Aromia > Aromia moschata. The sequence goes on along the minus strand of JAPWTK010000289.1, from coordinate 37,183 downwards.
TTAACCATAATATTATTGTATAGTGGCTTTTGTGACATTATGTTAGGCCATGCCCACCTTCGAGATGTGATTCACTTACTTTTCGTTAAGATAAAACCAGGAGAGGGGTATTTTTTTAATAATAACGATTGAAAATAAAGATAATTTAAAAAATGTAATAATAATCAGCATTAATAGTAACATTAGCATCATTACTAGTACTTATAATTTCCATGACTCGCTAGTGAAAAATTAAGTATTTTTTTAAAACGCTAAATAATTAAATATCTATCCAATATATGGATAGTGAATGGTAATATAGATGAATTCAGAACTTAATTCTACATTAAAATGTAAAATAAAATATGGGGCATATTATTAAAAAAAAGGGTTTGAATGGCTTGAAGTTGAGTTAAATGGTAGTTATATTTTAAACACCCTGTACATAATTAAGAAATAATAAAGGCGTTAGGGTTCTACCAACGACGGCGGTAATACCGATACTTTATTTTCTAAAATGACCACTACAGATAGATTCAAAGGCACTAATGAACAAAATTTCAAAAAACAGGAAATAACTAAAAATCGATAAAAGATAATATTAGTTACTTTCTTAATATATACTACCTATTATTGATAATATTACTTAGTTTACTTGTTTAATATGAGTTACTTTCTTGATTATACGTATTATAAAGGGTGGGCCATCTATTGGTTTGTTTTTAAACTGACTGTTATTTCTACATTGCCGACACTGACGCGCTTCACATTTGACGCATATGTGGTGTCTAACCTCCGCTGTAAGAAATGGATCGTTTTATGTTTGAACAACGTTGGGAAATATTGAAAAATTATTTCCAAAGTGAATGCTGTGTTGCAGAAACAGTGAGAAAGTTGAGATAATTTTTGGTGGAAATGAAGCTCCGTCAGCGCCTGGTGTAAGAAAGTTATTAAGGAAAGTTCGTGAAACTGGCATGCTTGTGGATAACAGAAGTCATCCACGTGCTCGTCCGGTGCGCATAGCTGAAAGAATTGCTGCCGTTGCCCAAAGTATGCGTGAAAACCCAAGAACCTCAACTCGTCACAGAGCACAACAACTTAATGTCAGTCGCACTTCTCTAAGGAGAATATTGCATAAAGACCTTGGATTATTTGCTTACAAGTTGCCACTTACTCAAGAGGTAAAGGAAAATGACCATCCACTTCGTTATCGCTTCTCCGTGTGGGCTTTAAATGAGTTTGAAAATGACGCCGATTTCAATCGAAAAAATTATTTTTTTCTTGGAGGACATTTTAATAAACAGAACTGTATGATTTGAGGTTCCGAAAATCCACACGTGGTCATAGAGAAGCCAATGCATCGTGTAAGAGTGACTATTTGGTGTGGGTTTTGGAGTGGTGGCATCATTGGTCCGTACTTCTTTCAAAATGAAGATGGTAACAGCGTTACAGTAAATGGAATGCGTTACAGACATACGTTAAAGACATGTTAATTTTGTGGCTACTAATTTTTTGTGACTGCGATTGGACGATTTGGACTTGGACGAGCTTTGGTTCCAGCAGAATGGAGCAACGTGTCACACAAGCCGTGAAACAATCGATCTTTTGCACACTAAATTCGGTAACTGTGTTATCAGCCATTTTGGAGACATTGATTGGCCATCGCGCAGCTGGGATTTAACACCGTTGGACTATTTTTTTATGGGGACATGTTAAGGACCGTGGTTACTCCAACGATCCACAAACAATTGACGCACTGAAGGAAAAATATAACGAGTTATTCGTGCGATAGAGCCACAAAAAAATCGAAAATGTAGTGCAAAATAGGGTGAAAAGAATGAACTACTACCAAGCCAGCCGCGGCGGCCATTTAACTGAAATTGTTTTTCATAAATAATGGGAAAACATACTTTCTTGAACAAAGCAACAATCATTTAAAAATATTCAACGATATAGTTTTAACAGCAATTTTAAAAAGAAACCATCTGATGGCCCACCCTTTATTATGATACCTGCGCCTATGTCCCGCTGTTCATTTCAGCCAAATCTAGTTATCATTATATTGATAGTTATTGCTAGCGTATACTATAGTAACGCATTTTTTGCGCTACGCATATTTTCAATACTTGAATAAATTATGTAGAGTTAAAAATATCGATAATTGGTACCGACTGATGGGGAGATTAGGGCACATGATATACATGTGTCAGTCTTCTTGTAATTCAAATTGTTGATTGTCTAGCCAAATGCGATTCAATTCCGTATATATCTTTACCCCTTATATATTTCTACTAATCGTGAGTAAATTTAAAATTGAATACAGTAATAAAATAGACTCTGACTTTAATAGACTGATATTTAATTTAAGAAAAGAAAACGGATGGGACGGTGTGCCCACTGTGCCTAATTCATCACCTTTGTTAGATTTATTTTAGTTGCATATGTTATTTCATATCGATATGTATGGAATAGTAATTTCTTATTAATATGCTTCCTATTAATTTTTTAGTATATAATTATAATTAGGGTAAAAGTTGACCACCTTTAACACAAGGTCTTAGCATGGGGGGTGTATCGTGTTTTCAATTGTTTAAAAACCCGCTCGGGAAAAAGGGGGGGGGGGGGTGGGGGGGGGGGGGTTTTTGTTAAAAATTTTTTTTTGGGGGGGGGGGGGGGGAGGGGAAGAATTTTTTTTAAAAAAAAAAAAAGCCCACCACTTTTTTAAAAAACTCCTACAAAAATAATGTTTGTAGTAAAATGTTTTTTCAATCAAACTAATATTTCTGTGTCACTTCAGATTTTTCATCGGATTGTCTTTGACAGATTACTATCAAAGACAATCAGATTCAGAAGCAAACCTTAACCATTACATTACACTAAATTGCCTATAGCACAAGCGGTCAAAAATTTGTTTACATGTCATCTATATTTAATAAAAAATTGGTTAAGATGTACGATTTTTTTCCACCACCAGCTTGAGGTTAAATTTAGTTGAACGGTAGTTATTTCTTCATATACAATTACTACCAACTGAATATAATGACTCTTTTAGTATATATTCGCGATTTTAAAGTAATAAATATATACAATATGTTGTATACAGGACGAATCACCCTAATGTGTATACGTGCGGCAGGCATCCGGTTTGTCGGTAGAGCTGTTTGGGTATAAATTTGAAGTAGTATTTTAGATTTTATTCTGATCTAGTTACTAATTAAAAAATTAATCATAATACCTGTCGTGAGACAAGTAAGGCTAGTATTTCGTCAGATTAAAGGTAAAATTAATTAAGTAACACAAAATTAGCTGTTACTAAACTGCAACTGTTTAACAAGAGACGAAAAAAGTTGCAAAAGTTGTCTGTCTTGTTTCGCTGTTGTCATCTTAACATAATATTCCTATTAGACATATATTCCTAATGTTTCACAGCTCAGCTGTTTAAGGTCCTACTATTACCTGTTTAAAATTGTTTCACAGTAGTTAAGTTGAAAAGAGAAAACGGTAAACTTTATTATAAGCAATACAATCTGAAAATGAAAATGGCTTATATTCATTGATTGTATATCAATGCGTTTTTATAAATATAGGGTTTTTATAAAGACTATATTATATAATATAAAGAATTATATTATCCAGAGTTACACTTAGATCTGGCAACGTTGCTCTCTAGATTTCCGCTAAGAGGGGGGGGGGAGGCTGGGTTGTTGTACGTAAGTAAATTCGCCTAACTTTGACATAAAAATGTACCATTTAATATGTATCTCTATCAACCTATCGTAAAGCAGTATCGTAACTCTTACTGTACGTTATCTGTTTCCATTAGCAGTCCACATCACTCTCCCCTACAAACAAAAATAAAAGTGTATTATTGAAAGGAAGTTGGTGACAGTACAAACATCAATGTCGAGATATCAGATGTACAAGGTGAACGACTAACGGTATTGCCATTTCGAAATCGTGGATATCTAAGGTGAGAATGTGAATATTTGTTTTTTTCTAAACGCTCGCGTACGCTATATATATATTATATGTCACGCAAGGTGGGTGGAGAGATAATTTGATAATGTCGTAGTCGCGTAAGTCGCTCGGCAACTTAACTGATTTAATTCGTTGAATATTAACTTCCATTTAGAAAAAATCCGTGTTTATGTGTATGGTATTTTTTATATGCATTGTTGCATACTGATTTAGCAGTAATCAGTTTTTTTTTGGCAACAGTCTAATAGATTATGCAGATACATAGGTAGTTTATTTCCTAGTACGTAATCCTTTAATTTGTGTTAACTGTGTACTATTTTCTTGAATTTTTTTTTAGGTATTTACGTACTAGATATAGCACTAAAATATTTAGGAGTCGGACAGTGAACAGACTTTATATAATGAATAATCCATGAAAATGTACGTACTTTCAATTAAAACTAGTAAAACATAAGAATATAAGTCTACTTGAAGAGTATGCAACCCGTGTAACTTTACTATCCTCAAAACTGACTACTTTTACCGGGACAATATTCGGGAGTATAATGAACTAATTCTATGTCGCTCAGTCTCTATTTGACCGGCCACGGAGCGCGCTAAGGTAAGACGTTTTTTACAAAATAGGTGACTTCGTCAGTGAGGTGATGTGCTTACTTACATTCCAGGTACGGACTAATAAGGAACTCCTATGAAGTGAAAACAAACTGTTAAACTTTTTAAAATTGATTTGGAAATTTTATTTTCAATAGAAACTTTTAATTCTTTGGAGTATGGCAAAATGTGAGTTCATTTTTCAATTGGAAAGAAATGATAAGAGGGGCCTTTTTCTCACAAATCCTTTATGTATTTATGACTTGCTACCGGTTTCGGTCACTAAAGAATAGAAAAGAAGACAAAAACTGATACATCTACTAGATGAATTTTGACATAACATCAATAATCAAAATTAAAGTAATAATGTAAGTAAAACAAATATTTTTTAACTCTAATAATCAAGTAAACTAAAATATGTTTTCTTATTAAATAAATAAATAATGCTTTTTCTTCTTAACAAATAAATACAATGTAAATATAAGCTTTAAACCATGCATAAATACTACATGCAACAATTTTTATAAAAAACAGATAGATCACATGCACTAACTTTAAATATCAATTGTAGCCTATTGTAACTTTTGTTGCCTGATGATGGTCATTTAGTGACCGAAACCGGTAGCAAGTCATAAATAAAGGATTTGTGAGAAAAAGGCCCCTCTTATCATTTCTTTCCAATTGAGAAACTTTTAAAGCACCATACAGTGCTCGCCATAATGCAACATTTAAAAAAATACAACAAATGTTGCCTCAATAACAACACATAGGTAACTCGCGTGGCATGTGATTGAGTTGTCTCAATTTGATTTGATTGTAGTAGTACTCTGACAGCTGGAGCAGTTGTACAGCATCCGCTGTACGAAGATAACAAATGACGTAGACACTCATAAGAGCAAAAAAATATGACGGATTCTTTTTTTAGATAGGATAGGGGGTCCCGCAGAGCTAGAAAAGCACTTGTTTACCGTATGTAAAAATACAAACCTCTACTTCATAAAAATTGCTCATTTCTACGAACTACTGAATAAAAAAAAGAACAGTGAGAAAAACTGTCGAATAAACAAGTAAAAATGTGATTTAGTTAGATTTTGAAGGTGACTCACCACTCCAATAAATCTGAAAGAACTAGGTAAAATATTGTTTATCTAAATGAATGAAAAGAAAAAAATGGCGTGGCACCTCATAACAGCTAAAAACAATGACGAATTTTGTTTTTCAATGTTTTTTTTTATTAGGGTATGGAACTTTGGAGATCAAAATACTTTTTTAAATAGTTTAAAACAATGAGCTTATTTTTTTGGAAGGTACCCACATAGGTGATTTCTAGATTGAAAAAATTCTTAACTAAAATACTACAAAAATTACCCCTATCACGCATATTTTCCGTGATAGGGGTGAGAGGGAGGAAGTGAGGACTCTGTGAACCAAATCAAAACTTTTCTTTTAGCACCAGGAACATGTACATACATAGTATGGGACATTTCACGCCAACTTCGCCACAAAAAATAGATTTCTCTGAAACTTTGTCTATAAGTAGTATGTGATAAGAGAAGTTGATACTTACAATTTTAGAACTCAAATCACATTACGCTCTCGTCACGAATGGTCACAAAATTAGAGCTTTTTAGACAATCTTAAATGAGCGACTGTTGTAGGCAAATAAGCGCCAATAAAAAAAATTGGAAAAACAGTAAAAACGTCGCATTATTCCCGTATATTGCAATGAAAATGTCTTCTGTATTTTTTTTCATTTAATGCGTACCTTTTGATTACAAAATTAAAAATTAACCTCGATGAATGTTATAATAAGGCAAAACTTTATAAAAGCTTGAATAATTTTTTATAAAAGACATTATTTATTTAAAATTTAACGTAGAATAAGGGCAAAATTTTTAAAATTAAAAATTCGTTTTTTTTTTGGGGCCCCATAAGGCCCCACAATGAAAAAATGACGAATCACAGAATTTAAAAAAAACCACCGTATTCTACCCAGTTTTGGGGAAAAAGTCTCCATCTTTTTTTTTAAAATTAGGGGTTTTTTAAAGCAACAAATTCAAAAACTTTTAATTCTAAAAAAAGTTCGATTTTTTTACTCTAAAAATGTGCATTAAATTGAAAAAGGGCCAAAAACCTTTTTTTAATCAAAATTTTGAATGTGTAGAATAGCGTGGTATTTTTTAAATTTTGAAATTCATAATATTTTGGCCAAAAAAGAATTTTCAAAATCGGACACCATATTCGTAATCAGCGACCCTAAAAATATTATAATATGGTTTTCATACATTTTTTTTACGTACCAAGATATAACGTAAAAATGGTGAATTTTCACCTTTCGAGCCTTCTAGCGGTCATACCGTTGCTCATCCCATTCTGGGACAAAAGCCATCCGAAAGTAAAGTTGTCAAGCTTTTTTTTAGCATTTTTTTTAAGAAGTCATACTTTTCCAAATTTCGATTTTAAAGTTTTAACCCTCTGAAAAGGGATGAAAACTACCCTTAATGAATTCAAAAGTTGCGATAAATTTTTTTTATCGCAATCTACGGGAAAAATGCGATGTTTTTACTGTTTTTTAATTTTTTTTTATTCGCGCTCATTTTCCTACAACAGTCGCTAATTTAAGATCACCTAAAAAGCTCTAAGTATATAAGTATAACCGTTCGTGACGAAAGCGTAATGTGACTTGAGCTCTAAAATTTTAGGTATTAACTTTTTTTATCACATACTATTTACATATACCGGGTGGTACAAAATTATCAAATAATGGCTGTAACTTATTTGCAAAGTTAAAAAAAAGTTCAATATAAAAGTTATTTTGTTCATTACCATGTATGTTTTAAGTTTTTTAGTTTGTTGTTATCTTCTTTTGCTTTGTTCCTATGGCAACCATTTTTTTAATGGCACCCATACTTTTTTTTTCGTCATGAAAAAAGCATATTTTTCTCTATTCAGTCACAAAATTTTGCAATATTTGAAAAAAAATAAGCGAGAAAAAAAATTATTTATTACTATTCACTCACAATTAATTAATTAATTTCACAAAACTAAAATTTAGATCAAATAAATTTTAAAGAGTAACAAAGGTAGACTAAATATTTAAAAAAACAGCAATACTAAATCAGATGTTCAAACTAAGCTCCGTTGACGGCCAAGCAATGACCTAAACGGTATTTAAATTCTACTGTAGTAGCTCTGTGTAACACCTCTGCAGCTATTCTGCGCATTTCAGCAGTTATTCGCATCTTTAAGTCCTCCAAATTACGAGGTCTTTGTTTGAACACATTATTTTTAACATGACCCCACAGGAAAAAATCTAAGGGCGTCAAATCCGGAGATCTGGCAGGCCACTTAATAGATCCTCTTCTGCCGATCCACCTGTTTAGAAAAACATGATTTAAGTACTCTCTAACATGTACCGCAAAATGTGGAGGAGCTCCAACTTGTTGGAAGAAAATTCTATTGTCAATACCTCCATTTTCACCCGGGAATAAGGCTGTGATCGCAGGTATGACCTGAGTTTGTAGCAGTTGAAGATATCGATCAGCGGTAAGAGTTTCATCAAGAAAAAAATGGGCCTATGATATGTTCTCTTATAATGCCTGCCCACACATTTCTTTTAAATCATTATTCATGTATTAATTGAAGCTTATAAGGATGAGTTTTTTCTTTTTTAAAATTCTAAGCACAGAAACATGGCTAATTTCTAAATTGTCTGCGACTTCCCTCGTTGACACTTGTGGCGTTTCTTCAATTGTCAACAGAACATTTAACGCTTTTTCCTCACTTGTTGCCGATTTTGGTCTGCCAGTTCTTTTCACGTCTTTGACGTTACCAGTTTCTCGAAATTTTTTAATTAGTTGACAGACTTTTCCTTGAGATAAAGGAGTATATTTTGAAAGCTTTCTGAGGCCTTTCAACAGTCGTTTTCTCGTAGAGGAATAACAATATCCTTATGATTCGAACGGGATTTTGAAGGGGAAGAGTACTTTCGGGTACTTTAACAAGTTTGTGGCGAAAAATTACCACGTGGTGTAGCATAACCTACAATATAGAGCAACACCGTATTTTTTACACTTTTAGGATAGGATATTTTGAAAACCTAACGTAATGGAACAATCCCGAGGTGTGATTCGTTCTCAGCGCAAAAACCTACGAAAAAAATATCTGCCCTTTACTATTGGTAATTCCTTTAGGTAGCATATTCCGTATTTCCATATTTATATAGACATCCAAAAAAAAAACGTCATCAAAGTTGGCCGAGAAAAAAAAGACGTATTTCTATTCTTATTCGAATTTATAACCTTATTTACTTGTCAAGACTGTCACATTATATGAAAGACATTGTTTATTTTACAAATTGTGACAAGTCACTTGTCAAAAGTTTGACATAATCGAAAATCTTAGACATGACCGCTATTTCCATCTCTCTCGTTCATAGCCATAGTTGATGACGTTTTTTTTTTGGATGTCTATATATCTAAATGCTACGCAGTACGCACTGCCTATAGGAAGATAGGGACGGAGCATCCATCCTATTATAAATAATTGCGTAAAAGTGAATTCCATACCGTCGCGTTCCGGTCAATTAGCCGAAAAAGAAAGAAAGAATAACGCATAACGCTAACGCCACTTATTATACAGATCTGCGCGTCACAAAGCGATTTCCTACGCGGCAAAAGGAGAGACCGAGAGAGGGGCAGACAGAGAGCGAGAAGCATGGCGAATCGTCCGTGCAGAGATAGATAGATATAACCGGAGTTAGTTACATCGGCGGCGCATTCTTTTATTCTTTTCTCGCTCGGATTCGATCGCTTTGCCCGGCTTCGCCGTGTGTCTCGCGCGTCCGATGATTCGCTTTTGTTCTTACTTCCTCGTCACTCCTGAAAGCTCGTTCGCGATCGGGGTTGCCAACTTTTCGAATGGAACACCGCAACTGCTGTACGTTTCGAGTACATGCAAGTATAATAACGAAATTTGCATAAAATTACGTTCATACGAGGTGTGTAAATTAAGTAATGGGACTGATTTTTTTAAAAAAAATTTATTCGAATATAGTTACTTACAAGTCAGTATTCGCTCCCTTAAAATAACTTCCTTGGGAAGCCACACAGCGCTGGAGAGGGTTCTTCCATTCCTCATAGCAGTGCTGGAACTCATATACTGGAGCGCCTTCACCTGGTCGGTTACAGCCGTTTGAATGTCTTCTATGGTCCCAAAATGACGTTCCTTGAGGTGATTTTTCAATCTCGAGAAGAGAAAAAAGTCACAAGGACTCAAGTCAGGCGAATAAGGAGGTTGAGGGGACACAGGAATGTTTTTACTGGCCAAACACTTGTTTACTGAAATGGCTGTTTGACAAGGCGCATTGTCGTGATACAACATCCAGTTGTTCTTGATGTTTGGTCTCACTGAAGTTTTTCAAGAACCTTCTGTAAAAGCGTTGATTTACTGTTTGGCTTGGAGGCACAAACTCTTCGTAGACAATTCCTTACCTATCAAAAAAGCAAATCAGCATGCATTTCATCTTCGAATTGCTCATTCTTGCTTTTTTGGGTCTTGGAGAGCTTGAAGTGTGCCATTCCATGTTTTGGCGCCTGTTTTTCGGGTCGTACTCAAACACCCAAGTCTCATCACCAGTAATGACACGCTTCATAAACTGGGGATCATTTTCAATCAATTCCAAAAAGTCGACACCTTTCTCTCCTGATGTCCTTTTGTTCCTGCGAAAGGTTTTTTGGAACCAGTTTTGCGCAGATTTTTCTCATCCCCAATTCGTTAGTCAAAACGAATGATGAACAGTGGTGTGATTCAAATTTAATCACCGATCATCCTCGTCGTCAACCGACGATCTGAACGCACAAGATTCCGAATTCTTCACAGATACATTTTCACCGGTTCTTGAAGATGAAGAAGGCCTTCTGCTACGTGGTTCATCTTCATAAACTCTCTTCCTTCAGAGAATGCCTTAAACCACTGAAAAACCTGGACTCTTGAAAAAACATCGTCTCCGTAGGCATGTTGAAGTTTTGAAAAAATATCCGTTGCGCTGTGTCCAAGTCTGAAGCAAAACCTGATGGCACACTGTTTCTCAGAATTGAAGGGGTTAGAATAAAAAGGGTATATGTAACATTTTCATTGTTTGAAGATATTTGAGCTTAAAGTTAAGTAACTATATAAAAGTAAGGAAAACATTTAAGTAAAATCTAATTTTATTTTGATTAAAATCTTTCTTTGATCTAATTAAAAAAACAGAAATTTCAGCTCAAAAGTTGTTTAGGATAATACTCATAATTTTCAAAAAAAAAGCACTTATACCCTTTTTATTCCAAACATTTTTTTTTTAATAAAGTAAAAATAAAACAAGAATATGTACAAAAACAAACTTTATTCCCAAAATTAAGAAAACAAATCTATTCACTACTGTCAGAATCAGAGTTCAGTATCCACGTCGTCAAACTCAGAATCGAGTCTTCTGTTATTTTTTGACATAGAAGCGTGGTTTTGGCATTTCTTTTCTTGCCTTTGGTTTTAGTTTTCTTACTTCCATGCTTCAGATCTTTATAAAAGCTATGATATACAGGTGGTATATATTCTAGAAGTGTTTGCAAATTTTTCCATTTTTCTACTGAAATATTAATAGGATTTTCATTCAACTTTGAGCAAAATATTTTCTGCAAATCTCTTGGTGGTCGGCCATTACCCCAAAAAGGGCACTCGCATGTTGTAAAAGGAAAATCATCATCAATAGTAATCTTAAACTGGAAAGCATATGTCTCGGAAGTTTCTCTTAAGTTTTGTCCTTTTTTTTGTCCTTTTTTTGGATCGCCTATTGTGGCATTGAGATGAGCAAATGAATAAAAACCTTCTTTTCTCGTATCATCTTATTTTCTCGTATCTTGAAGCGTTTAGAAACTGATCATATTACATTACTCCAATATTGTGGTGTAAATACTTGCGGAAATTTCTTTTTACATTTTTCTATTAGTCCAAATGACCTGTTACACTCCATGTATGTGTGGTCCGGCTCCAAAAATTTATGGTGTATTTCTTCGAGTTGAGTAACTTTTTTTTTTAATTTAGCGTTCATCAGATTTTGTTGGTATTTATTATAACATAATAATATATATGACACAGCAACTTACCTTCAGCACTTTCTATTTCTTCATCACTTTCCATTACGTGTTTATATAGCACAAAACAGAAAAGAATAAATAGATATTATTGGATCGGTTCAAACTCAGTAATTGTTTAGTATATTGAGGGTTGGAATAAAAAGGGTACAATTGTATTTGTATCCTTTTTATGCCAACAAAATCTGTACTTTCGTTTACCAGATTTTTCTACTACGCAATATATGTCGATAAATGTATTTAAAATCACTTGCACCATTTTTATTGCAATAAATAGGCATCTCACCTATAAGAAAACGCAGTTATCCCATAATTTTAAAAAAATTGTACATAAGTACAACTATAATCAAATAAGTACTTTCTATTCTAACCCCTTCTATTAATGTCACTCATTTTTAAGACGCACTAGGAAAAACCGGTTTACGAAAACAGTAAACGAAACAAAAAAAACAAAAAAAAAACAAACGAATCTAACAATTTCAAACTTGTACAGAAGGTGCATTACATGTTAACCTACCGCTCTTCCAAGTCCCGTCTCCGCAATGTTGCTAGATCGGGCGCTACATTGTCAGTCTCTACTTAATTTACCCACCTCGTATAACCGCGAAGTTGATGGAAATACATTTTCCGACTACTTGGAGGTGATTTCTTTCCTCTTCATAAGAACCGTGTAACCGTTCCTTTCGGTCACATTTCCATCTCTTTATCTCATGCTTCTGCCTTCCTTATAGAACTAATTCAAATATCTTGATCCTTCATTGGGATTGTCAGCCTCAATTCTGATTTAGTGTCTTCTGGACTCGTGTCATAATATCCATAGGGTCAAAGTCATGAGCTCTATAATCACGCAAAATCGGTTCTTACTTGTTCTAACAGTTATTTAGTCGTTAAATGTATTCTCATGATGATGCATGACGATTTTAATTGCCCCAGAAACTGGTAATTTACTCCCAATTAATGAAAGACGTGATATCAGACTCTCACTGAGATCTTAGGTCCATTGTAGCTCATCCTTCTTCCTACAACCATTCAAAAAGTTCGATCTGTTGTTAAATCTGATTACTACGGCTGTAAAAAGTGCTGCGTACCATGTAGGGGCATGGTCATATTTACTCCAATGAAAGTTTCATTTATTAAACCTATAAATCTTGTCTATTCTAAAATAATAAGCTTCTGATAAACTGTCTATAATGTTGTAAACGACGTATGGTAATTCACCGGGGTAACTTTCCTTTAATGTCTTGACAGTTTTAACATAACGGTGCGATAACGCTAAAATGATGTCAGTGGGCGATCGATAAATCGTAGTGGAGGGGGACCAGCAAAGCATGTCTCAACTCTGTCGAGTTGTCCATGTCTAACATATTTCACTATGTAGCCGTATTGCCGTAGCTGATGCTGTGTAGCCGTATAGCCGTATAGCCGTATTGCCATAGCCGTAGTTGATGTTGATTTACTGAGGTATACGTGCGTTAAACTCTCCGCTGTGTTAGTTGAAACGTTTTGATTTAATGATGCGGTATAACACTAATTTGTAAAAAATATAATAAACCTTTAATGTGGTAATAAAACCCTCGAAACCATCAGTTTCTCATTGATAAACAAGCATTTAGACAGTTCTGGAACAAATATAATCCACAGTTTAAATTACCATGTCTTGCAACATTATAGAACCACGTACGCGACGACATTATAGAGTATATTGTAACGTTTTTTTCCAAACTCGGGTTCGTTTTGATGTGAAAAATTAGGCACAAACTTTAAAAACACAATGGCCAATTGAACTACACTACTACTACATATTTTACATATATACAATAATATACATATATTCGAATTTATATAGGCGTACGATTTACAAAACGCGAACCGCACCTATTTATTTTAAAGACTGTCTGGTCTGGCGGCTACTGCAGGTTATATATTTCTTGCCGGTGACTTCAGAAGGCGCTAGTTGAAATCTCTGCTACACTAGTTCATTCGTGGACACCTCAGGTGTCTCTAGAAGCGGCAGGGCTTACTAATACATCGGCTCATGTCTGTCAGTCTTCAGCGTCTTGGTCATGGAGCATCTTGGTCAGTCTCGATCCGCCACTCGCTCGCCATAATATTAAATGTACGCTACAAAACAGACGGCTGTGGAAAAGTTGTTAACTTAATTTTTTGTAAATTTATTTCTAGCAATAATGAAAACACCAAAGATTTCCTGGAGATCCGCGAATCATGAACTAGGTCATGATATGTCAATGCTCGTGAAACATGCTCGTTCGCACCGCAAGTAGTTTACACAGAATTACTGGGATGTACCTCAATTGCAGAAGCAAAATTGTATCGATATTACCATTTTCCTTTGCCTGTATAATCTCAGAAGGAGTTTAAGGAAATCTTATCAAATATTTGCCTTTGGAGACTGTCATAATATCTATAACCTTGTTCATAATCTTTTATACAGATGTTGCAGTTTGATGCTTCCTAATATCTCCTACTCTCGCTTGAAAACCGGGGTTTCCAACATAGGTGCCTCAAGAAAATTTTCATTTTGTGCATAGTAGATACGGCACTACCTCTTCTTTTTCAATTTTCTTGCCCGAAAAGCCATTTACTTTAATTGCAGGATTTCAAAAGGCCCGGTCTTGAAATAACAAACAGACTGAGTCTAAGAGTCTGGTCACTAGCAAAATCGAAATTTTCGAAGTGCGTATATACTCATCTGAAGTAAGTAATGACTTTTTTTATATTAAACTTCAATTCACACTTAGCTGGTTTGTAAATAGAAGTAGATATTCGAAGGAGTACTACTCCTACATTTATATTCTTACAAAACTAACTATATTTAGGAGATCTCGATCATATCTTCTTTGGATGTGAGAAATACAAAGATGCGTCCTCTAAGCTGGTAGAAAATGTACCAAACTGTAATATCGCTGCTCCCTTCAACTTACTGCACCTTTTGACAACTGACTCAAGGAAAGTGTCTAGCTGTATCATGAACTTTATAACGGAAACTGAAATTAATCTCTAGGTTAATCTTAGTCTCGAAACCCTATGTTTTTACTTGTGTTGCTCCATATTTACCGAGGTCTCCCCTGTAGTGTCTAATGTATAAAATCGTCCCGATCGACCTCACGATGTGAAGAGTATGTCCCCGTCCTTCCTTATCCGTTTTTATAAATTTTTGGTATTTGTTGGTGCTTTTATAAAATTATGATTTGGGTTAGGTTTTAATTTGGTTTTTGTTTTAATTAAATTACCTTTTGTGACTGGCTGCATGGTACAGGACCTAAAGCAAAAAAAAAAACTAAGTATCTACTTGAATTTTTGGAGTTAAAAGTACTAATATTTTTACCGTTTGTACCTGGATGGGACTGTACTCTCTTATAAACTAAATACACTACTTTGGTGAAAACATCTGTTTCACCAATTTTTTAGCCCATTATTAAGCAGGTCTAATCTATCTTCTTCGAGCAATTTATGATTAAACACTGGGTGATTGGTATTGAAAGGGTGAAGTTTATTGGATTTTAAAATCCTTTCAGGGAGATGAACTGCTACCTAAGTTTTCTGATCTTGTCCTTAATGATAATATTGGATGTAGTTAAGGACTACAAGAGTGGCAGCATCGTCACTATTGTATTGCTTTTTTATTTTCTTTATATTTCTCACTTATCCAGTAATGTCGAATGTTTGAATTAATTTGTGAACTGTTTTGTGAGTTACAATCACATTTGGACACCTTTTATTTACGAAACATTTCTGATTCAACATTTCACTACGTATATTCCATTGTTACAGAATTTTATATATTAAAATGAATATATATTAAAACATTTTTAATAAACGGATATTTTTATAAAGATTTTTTGAGATAGTTTGACATAACATCAGAAAAAAAGAGTAGCCCGTTTTTGCGTCGCCACCTTCGATTTGCGAATAATCGCCAAAGTCGGCAACTCTGCCTTTCGTCCGTCCTCCGTTCTCCTCTGTCGGATTGCGGAAAGGCAGAGCGCAACCTTCTCACTCTCGCGTTCTGTCCTTCTTTGTTGCGCCCTCTCGGGCCCTCTCGATATGCTCTCGCGTTCTCACAGGGGTCGCCGACTCTGCCGGACGGCCAGAGGCCACCACAACAAAACGCACAAGTGAAGCGCTTCTTCCTTTTATCGTGAGTAGCTCCCGATGGTCGCGCGATGGGGTTCTCTGATTACGACGCATTCTCTGAGCGGCCAGGGATTCCGCTGGCTCTTAGGAGGCTCCGGATATGTCGTACCCACGGCTTGACGATATAGGAATAGAACTGGAACCTTGGAAACTGAAACAATGCGCGTTTCGCCAACCATGTTGACATCATCAGGAGATGATTCAACTACATTTAAACCTAATTATCTATTTTGTTTATACTAAAAGAGGGAAACTTCAGGGGGTAAGGTCAGGCGATATGTCCAGCAACTCAGTCTTCCAATCCAATGACCAGGAAAATGTTAGTCATAACATTTTAAGTTAGTCCTAATTAAGAACATACAGGTTTTGATGTACGGTACTTATGTTGAATGTGCTTGCATACCTGATAATTTTCTAGTCCTCAAATTAGGATCCGTTTCAACATGTCCAAGAATTGATACTTCAGCAGCTTCATTTCTGACTGAACGCATGTTTCTTGTTTTCAACTGATCCAGTTTCATTTAACTGGTCAGTTACATTTCTTCTAATATTTAATAAATTAAATACATTAAATAAGCTAGTAGTAAATCTAACACAATAGTCATTCCGGAAATACGAGGTGTGGTTATTAGATAACCGAACTGATGCTGCTACCAGCGCGTTGAGAGCGTGTCGCGACAAGTTTGAATATAACTGTGTCTGGTGATACTTTCCCCACCCTGAACTCGCTGGACAAGCCAGTGGGTCGCTCAGTTTAACTGTAGTAGTCATTTGAATTAGTATATGCAGCAGTGACGCGTCAAAAAAATGTTAAGCGTTCAGATGGAGCAACGGGTTAATCTCAAGTCTCTTGTTAAACTGGGGAAAACCTTTACAGAAGCTTATGCAACATTAAAAGAAGTGTACGGGAATGAATTTTTATCCCGCACACAAGTTTTTGAATGGTTTAAACGGTTTAAAGAGGGACGTGAAACAACCGAAGACGATTCGCGCCCCGGACATGTCTCAAAGTCAAAAACGGACGAAAACATTGAAAAAAATTCGTAAATTAATTCACGAAGATCGTCGTCTAAGCATCCGAGGGCTTGCTGAAATGACAGGAATCGACAAAGAATGTGTTTGCCAGATTTTGCATGAATCGTTCAACATGCGCATTTGCGATATTTCCGGCAACTCAGTTGAACTTCGTCTTCCAATCCAATGGCCAGGGAAAATGTTAGTCATAACATTTTAAGTTAGTCCTAATTAAGAACATACAGGTTTTGATGTACGGTACTTATGTTGAATGTGCTTGCATACCTGATAATTTTCTAGTCCTCAAATTAGGATCCGTTTCAACATGTCCAAGAATTGATACTTCAGCAGCTTCATTTCTGACTGAACGCATGTTTCTTGTTTTCAACTGATCCAGTTTCATTTAACTGGTCAATTACATTTCTTCTAAGATTTAATAAATTAAATACATTAAATAAGCTAGTAGTAAATCTAACACAATAGTCATTCCGGAAATACGAGGTGTGGTTATTAAATAACCGAACTGATGCTGCTACTAGCGCGTTGAGAGCGTGTCGCGACAAGTTTGAACAGAACTGTGTCTGGTGATACTTTCCCCACCCTGAACTCGCTGGACAAGCCAGTGAGTCGCTCAGTTTAACTGTAGTAGTCATTTGAATTAGTATATGCAGCAGTGACGCGTCAAAAAAATGTTAAGCGTTCAGATGGAGCAAGGGGTTAATGTCAAGTCTCTTGTTAAACTGGGGAAAACCTTTACAGAAGCTTATGCAACGTTAAAAGAAGTGTATGGGAATGAATTTTTATCCCGCACACAAGTTTTTGAATGGTTTAAACGGTTTAAAGAGGGACGTGAAACGACCGAAGACGATCCGCGCCCCGGACATGTCTCAAAGTCAAAAACGGACGAAAACATTGAAAAAATTCATAAATTAATTCGCGAAGATCGTTGTCTAAGCATCCGAGGGCATGCTGAAATGACAGGAATCGACAAAGAATGTGTTCGCCAGATTTTGCATGAATCGTTCAACATGTTCCAAAAATGGTGCCACAACTCCTCACTCCTGAGCAAAAAGGAATCAAGAATGAACATTTTCGCTGACATTATAGACAACATTGACACTGATCCAGGCTTGTTAGACACGATGATTACTTGTGGACAAGATTCGAAAGTGTGGAAGCGGTTAAAGCAAAAGCGAGGTTCTGAACCAGGTGACAGAAGCGGAGTTCCAGCACTGCTTTCAACAATAGAAAAGTCGTATGGAGCGGTGTAGAGATCGCCAAGGGATGTACATTGAAGGCGATAAACTTGCTACTGTAATTGGTAACGAATAAAAAGTGTTATGATAGCAGGTCAGTCATTTAATAGCCACACCTCGTAGAATTGTACCGGGTGTTTCAATATAAATGGACCCCCCTTGACTTTTTTATGTTGCTTTATATATAAAAAAAAAAATTAAATACAAATGTTGTAGGGTACAGTGTTAAGTTTTTTGTAATATGGTTTTCATGTATATATGTAAGTAGAATGTAGCAGAAAAGCGCGATAAATAAAAATATTTTTTTCCTTATAGAACACTATATATATTACAATAATTAAATAATTGAGTTATTCTCCCTAATTATGAATATATTAGGTGTATTATAATTGTTTAAAAAACATAAGCAAAAAACGACTATTTCAATTATTTTACTTGCAGTGTGCAATGGATTCAAGAATGCGCTTGCAGTTGTTCGGATACCTCGCAAGAATATTGTCGACTTGTCAAAATTGGCTGAATAATGAAATTCAATAAGAAATTGTGTCAAATATTTGGTGAAAAGGGCTGCAAAAGTATATAGAACTTTGTAAAAATGAAAGTTTCGTCCTTTTAAGTCGACAATATTTAACCCAACTTCTGTATTTAACATTTTCTTATATAAAGCAAAATAAAAAAAGTTAATGGAGGGGGGAGGTCCATTTATATTGAAACACCTGGTAATATGTCACTTCTGTACGTAATATTGTATACCATTTTTCAAATTGTAATATCCACCAAGAGAGACTACAGAGACTACTAACTATTTCTTGAACAGTGTATTTAATAAGAAGACAACGATACTAAAAAAAAAAAAAATGAAAAAAAGAAACATCCGGTAACAATTTAAAAATTATTTCAAATGATGTGTAATTTGACAAGGGGAGTAAGATTACTTTTAGATTTAACATCAAACTGACAGTTCTCAATTCCAAAAAAAAAAACAAGTAAGTAATTTTAGTTTCTGTCATATTTTTTGTTTCCATAATACATTTTCGTTGTAGGTAGTTAAAAAAATAAATCGTCAGCGCCTAAGTGATGAACGGTTTTTTTTGTTTTTTTTTTTTGTTGTTTAGAGGCTATTAGCTTCTACGAAGAAGTAATTCTTTCGAATTCTACGAGATATTCGGACTTCGATGTGGGTGGAGGAAAATGTTTATTCAAACAAAACAAGCTGGCTTTCGTCGTGGATTATAAATGATGAACGTCCGGTAGAAGATACAAAGATTATAGCTTCGATTAAAACGTTATCGGTGTTAAGTGAACAACAGACCGACTCGTGTGATCTATGAATCTTCTTAAAATCACAAAACTTCCTGCAGCATACTTTAGGGGAGGTCCACACGTCTCGTGTCTAACAAACGTTCTAAAGGCAGGGCATGTTTGTTATACCCAGTAGTTACAAATTTGCATAGCCAAATATGTCTAGAAACGCTTTTGAATGGTTACTAATGGAAATTATTTTTAACAAAATACTGTCGGCGACAATATGTTTGTCTGGCAATGTCGTGTCTGGTCAATGTGTCCTCTGTTTTTTAAATTCAGGTAAAAATATTTGTCGGTCTTGTCATAAGCATATGGCATATGTAAACCACAATAGAATCGAGACGAAAACATAATAGTCCAATCAACGAGCGAAAGCGCCTATGTAAATTGGTCACTAATTGTTATCAGCAAACAAAAAATATGGTCGTATAAAGAAAAAAAATCTAAGAAAGATAACGTTTTTTGCGACTCGAGTTTTAATGGCGAACATAACCAAAAAAATTCGCAAAGTCAAAAAAACGTTCAAGTCCGACACAAAAAGTTAAATTAGAAAGTTGTAGGTCTTAAAAATGCGCGTCGAATGAGATGTGAACGACAAAAATCGGTTCATAAACATGTGAGAAAAAATTAAAAAAAAAAACGTCAAAATTCGCGTTTTTTCGTATTTTTGCTGTATAAATTCCAATTTTGTATGAACAGACTTCTTGTTATTAGAAATACAGCCCAAGACAAGCGGAAAATGCCTTTTTTTCAAAAATTCAAAAAAGTTATTTTTTTTGAGTTATAACGATTAAAAAAAAGACGTTTTCAAAAATCAGCTTTTACAGAGGCAAAAATGATCGTTCAGAAACGATCGTGGGCTCATTTTATTCGCGAAGACTTGTACTTTCATGCTATTAAAAAACCAAATCGCTTTTATTTAATTTTTTTCATAAAACAATGGGAGCCGAGATAATTTTTTTTTAATTCCTGACAACGCTGTATACGTCCTATTGACTTTATTTTTACACGAAATAAATCTCAGACTTTTACTTTCTTAAAAAAAATGTTTCAAAATCATTTCGCATAAATTAAGTTGACATAATTGTTTGCGAAAGTACAGCGTTGGGTACGGCGCTAGCCAGCGCACGGCGACAGAGTGGAGGGACACTCCGTTTGGGCGCATCGAAAACTAAACACGATTTCAAATCGATCGCGCTCGCAAAATTATTTTTTCCTCCGCTTCCTCGGAGGAAAAAATATCTCGGCTTCCTGAGGTCGTAAGACCTTCATTTTTTTTTGACTGCGTGTTTTGAATGCCAGTTTTGAAATATGCAACGGCCAAAAATGTAAAACGATAAAAGCGATTTTTTTTTAATAGCATGAAAGTACAAGTCTTCGCGAATAAAATGAGCCCACGATCGTTCTGTACAATCATTTTTGCCTCTTAAAAGCTAAGAAGCTGATTTTTGAAAACGTCTTTTTTTAAATCGTTATAACTCGAAAAATAAAACTTTTTGAATTTTTGAAAAAAAGGGTTATTTTCCGCTTGTCTGGAGCTGTATTTAGTTAACAAGAAGTTAGTTCAAACAAAATTGGAATTTATACAGCAAACATACAAAAACGCGAATTTTGACGTTTTTTTAAATTTTTCGCAAATATTTATGAACCGATTTTTTTCGTTCACATCTCCGACGCTGGCATTTTTAAGACTACAACTTTCTAATTTAACTTTCTTGTGTAGGACTTGAAGCTTTTTTTATTTGCAAAAAACCCTTTTTGACTTTTGCGAATTTTTTGGTTATGTTCGCCATTAAACTCGAGTCGCAAGAAACGCTATCTTTCTTAGAATTTTGTTCTCCATACGACCATATTTTTTGTTTGCTGATAACAATTAGTGACCAATTTACATGGAGGCTTTCGCTTGTTGATTGGACTAAAAAATCATAAAACTTCCTGCAACATACTTTAGGGGAGGTCCACACGTCTCGTGACTAACAAACGTTCTCCAGCCCTTTTTTTTTACCCCCGCACAGCCAAATATGTCTAGAAACGCTTTTGAATGGTTAGTAATGGAACTTATTTTTAACAAAATACTGTCGGCGACAATATGTTTGTCTGGCAATGTCGTGTCTGGTCAATGTCTCCTCTGTTTTTTAAATTCAGGTAAAAATATTTGTCGGTCTTGTCATAAGGATATGGCATATGTAAACCACAATAGAATCGAGACGAAAACATACGTGTTTCATCGCTTGACCTCTGTCCGATATTGTGAGTCAGTAAATGTAGAATTCGGTATCCCCTCGTTGTCTGCACTGTCGCGTCACTGTTAAAAAAATGCATGAGAGAAGAATGCATAATAATTTTCGTTTAAATTTTAATCCTAGGAGTCTTTGCATTTGAACGGGTTATATGACTTCTAGAAAATGGTAATGACAACGACAAATAATACTGACTTTAAACAGACTACTTTACCTTCCTACGATCGATAATATTGTTAATATTTGTGATATTGACAATGATCACGATAAGTCAATAGTGGAGTGTGTACTGGAACCTTCGGCGTAGAAACAAAAAACTGGACGTTTTCCACGAAACACTGAACTACTACACTTTTCTCGACGCGGTTTCGCTAACCAAGTTGGCATCTTCAGGAGAAGATTAAAACTCAATAGTATTGATCGTTTGAGGGGTTCATATTTCAATATTGTGAATATATTCACGGACATTGACGGGCGTCAGCTTAATCATATTGACAATATTATTGATCGTTTGTGGGCCGCCTAAAAACTGAGGAAGTTATAGGGCTATTATCGCCTTAAATAGGACACTCTGTATGTATATGTACGTATGCATGTACATATGTATTGTACATCGTGACATTGCATCCTTATCTGACATTCTCCTACAACGTCGAGACGTCTAAATATTTTTTAACATAAATAAAACACTAAAGATAATTGTACTAAAAAAAATTTAAAATATTTGTCATGCAGTTCATATATGTAACAACAATAAAATGTCTAGACTTAGAAAATGCATCCATTTGGGAAGCAGTGGCGTAGCCATAGGAGTTTTGTGTACCAGAACCCCCCCCCCACCTCAATGCCCAGAGAGAATAAGAGCCACTTGAGGCCACTGGGTCAATGCCATTCCTTTGTTGACTTTTTTTGTGCCGTCAATCGACAAAGGAAAATGGAATTGTCAATGTGAACGTGAACTAGTCCGAATAAATGAGTCTATTACAAGTTAAAATTTATAACCTTTTCATCTTATTAAGTTATTTTTAGTCCCAAATTGAACTTATATGTGTATAGAGAGTAATTCTTAAGTCGAATCATATTTTTAATAGCATATATAGAGCTGTACAAAACAAATAGTTTTTCCAAATACCATTTTTCCAATAAACATAAATAAAGATAAATAAGTTGACCTCGAAAATAATATTTATCCGGCCCTGCTCTATATAAGAAAAGATAAATTATTCAAAACACTTTTGAAAAACATATCTAATATTTATCTTTTTTTTGGAATCAGTTATTCTTAATACTTTCCCTATCTTAAAGGTGTTTGTATTTAGAATTTCGCATTGAACATTTTCTTTAGAATTTAAGGCAGGACCAGCTAAATAATGTTTTCGGAATTAATAATAAAGCAAAACTCTTTTTATTTCCAAGATTTGTGAAAAATGTTATTTGGTTTATTTGTTTTTTATTTTTTATTTGTTTTTTATGAGGGGGTTTTCGAAATAGAGTTAGTGGCGCCATCGTGTTCATCGTGTTGAACTACACCATTTTAAATTTTAAAAGTGGTATAAAACTCATTTTCGTATTTATTTTAAATTGTGGAATCTGTGAATTGTTTCAAAACTCAGAATGTTAGAACTTTTTACTGTCAACATTTTTTGTACTTTGCAATTTTAGGTTCATTATAAAAATACTTCACTTCATCAGTCAATGATGATAAAACAGTATTCTAAGTATTTTGTGCAGCTTTTTATTTTGATTATGAACTAATATTACATTTTTTATTGAGTTTGAGCATTGAGTTTGTTTCCAAGTTCCTTTTCTTAGCTTAACTTCATGAATTTTAGTGTAAAATATAATAATGTATAGAATAATTTGGAGCAAAACGACCATTACCTAAAAATTGTATCAAAACTCACATTATCCAAATTTTAATTCACTTTTCGTGGAGTCAAATATTGTTGTGCTGTCATTTCACCAATTGAGGAGCAAATGTAAAGTTCTAGTACAAATACCAAAAAAAATTTCAGAGCGTCGTCGCGAAAAGTGAGAAATCAGTTATTCCTTCTTCCTGAAAAATTTTAAAAGTGGATAATGTGAGTTTTGCATCTATACCTCTCAAATATGACTAAACTTAGGAATCGCCCTATATAAAATTAATACCTATGATGATTATAACTTTTACCTGTAGGATAACATGTATAATTTTAGAATTTTTATACAGTGAGGTCCATAAGTAACGGATAAATTCATTATCTACATAATTTACAATTTATGAGTAAAGTCCTGAAACATGTCAATTTTTAATTCTAGAATGGCATTTTTGAGCATAATTTTATACCTCCCCCTCCAACCCCCCTTGGAGTGACCATTTAACATTTGAGCTACCATTTTAAAATTTTTTAAATGGAATGGGGGTGCGTGTGATAGCTCATACAGTACAGGGAAAAAACAAATAGCTGTTTTTCCCCTTTGCATCGTCGAGGGCTAAATGTTACCCTCAGTACTTCACCGAGAGCTAAAAAAGCCCGGTGATATCTTCACTCCTATCCAAAAAATTTAAAATCGACAAATGAATAACGGCGGTCGCGAGGCGACGGGACGAAAAGAAAGGCGGAAGGATTTCTCGTTGCGTAACGTTCCACGCGTTTATTGTTTTCGAACTAGACCGTAAATCATAAAATTAGGTAATAGGCACATCGGCCCGACAACCATCTCCGTAAAGAGACGGCGGCGGCGGCGGTCCTTCAGGTCTCCGGTCTCCAGTCTCCAGTCATGGCGAAGTCGAGCGGAGGAAGAAGAGTGCGCGTGGTCGAGGTTTGGGACGTAGCCCCAGATGTTTGTTCAGGAGAACCAATTGTAATTGACGAGAATTATTTTTTTTCAACCAGAATGGTTTAAACTAATTTACAGTGTCCGCCACTAATCTATGGGGAATTTGGTGACCTTCTTCTTCATTAGCTTTTGGTTTGTTGGATTTTAGGTCCAGGAATAAACAACAACAATTTGATTTTGCCAACGTTTCGGAGATTTATTTCTCCTTCTTCAAGGTTTACCACAATTTTATAGGTATATAAGTATTTATGTGATATATTGCATAGATATTGTAACAGAGCAATTGTAAATTGTATTTACATGAATGTTGCAGTTCTACTCTACATACATATGTAACAAATGCTTAACAAGACAAAAATAAAAATTGTCTATAGAACAACACGCCTTAAACTTTACTATAGTAATAAAGGTTTTGAGGGAATCTGACCTATCGTACGCATGTCATATTTGTGTAAGGGAGTGAGAGGCAGTATTCTTAGTGGGTTTGAGACAATGAAATTATGTTTTAAATTTATTGTTCTTTTCTAGAATGTTTTAATGTACTTTGAATTTAAGTAGTCTATCCTACTGCGTTTAATAACGGGATTTTTATTGGTTTTAATTTGAACCATTCCTAAAAGTAATCGTTATTTAGGCTTGGTTCTGTTCCTAAAATTTTACAATTTTCAAAATTAAAATTGTGCTGCATTATTGATGATATGTTCCACTAGTGCTGTATGTGTTTTTTGTATTTCGCGTTTGTATGTCATATTCACGTTCCTTTATTCTATCTTTTAAATATCTTTTTGTCTGACAAGTGTAAACTTTATTACAATTAATAGAATCACAAGTAATTTTGTACACAATTTTTAGTTTATCTTATTTATTCGTATTAAGTTTTTCGGATAAAGAATATATAGGGTAATTCAAAATATATCGCTTCTCCGCCAGAATATTCGAAAAATATGGAAAGATTTTTGTTATTGAGATATACTTACATAGGTAGGAAAACAAATAGGTGATGTATTATACACTTTTGAGTACTTAAAAATGTAGAATTGAAACCTACTTGAATACAAAATATATTATCAAATCAAAATGTTTAGTTTTTTTGTTAACAAAGTTTAAAAAAATATCGAGCAGTTTAGGAGTTTTGCTACACGTTGGGCCAGTTAAAATACGAGGTGTGGTTATTAAATAACGAACTGCTGTCATAACACTTTTTATTCGTTCACAATTTTATTTCACACTTTTTATTCGTTCATAACGCGTTTTTCACCTTCAGTGTACTCCCTTGGCGATCTCTACACGCTCCACGCGGCTTTTCCATCGTTGAAAGCAGTGCTGTACGTCCGCTTCTGTCAGCTGGTTCAGAACCTCCGTCGCTTTTGCTTTAACCGCTTTCACACTTTCATCACAGATAACCACCGTGTTTAACAAGTCTGGATCAATGTCAATGTTGTTTAGAATGTCAGCGCAAATGTTTATTCTTGATTCCTTTTGCTTGGGAGTGAGGTGTTTTGTGACTATTTTTGTGCAAATTTTGCGCGAATGTTGAACGATTCATGCAAAATCTGGTGAACACATTCTTTGTCGCTTCCTGTTATTTCAGCAAGCCCTCGGATGCTTAGACGACAATCTTCATTCATTAATTTACCAATTTTTTCAATGTTTTCGTCGTTTTTACGTTGAGAGCCGTCCGGGGCATAGATCGTCTTCGGTCGTTTCACGTCCCTCTTTAAACAATTTAAATACCCCAAACCATTCAAAAACTTGTGTTCGGGATAAACATTCATTCTTGTACACTTCTTTTAACATTGCATAGGCTTTTGTAAAGTTTTGCCCAGTTTAAATAAGAAACTTGAGATTAACCCGTTGCTCCATTTGAACATTTTTTCTGCGCGTTACTGGTGCGTAGACTATTTTAAACAGTCAAACTGAGCGAGCCACTGACTTGTCCAGCGAGCTCAGGGTAGGGAAAGTATCTGGAAACACTTTGGTGATAGCAGCATCAGTTCGGTTATTTAATAGTCACACCTCGTATAAGTTCAAAAGTGCATTGAAAGAGACTGGTTTTACCAAATTAGGACCAATCAAAAAGTGATAATGCATCTACAGATCCATTATGTGAGTACAAAGAGTTTTATCTTGCTGTATTTAGTTTTTTTTTTTTTCTGGTCGTTGTAAAAATATAAGAAGATACAGTTCGCGCCTAAAGTATGGAATAAATTCAGTAAATGTGAAACAAAAAGTGTTTGGAAAAAATCCTCGAACATGTCGATTTTGTTTAATAAAAACGTCAATTTAACGGTAAAAAAATTTTGCCACCTTACATAACATAAATTTTTTGAGCAAATGACAATTGAATGTTACAAAATGAAAAATATATATATTTCACAATAAATAAACGAAAAATTCTGAAAAAACTGAACACAAATAAAACAGCAGAAAGTACGTTGCAAGCAAAAAAATTATCCGATTAAGTTTTTTGACGTATCCATGGTTTTTACTGTCAGTTAATCAGAAGATTTGTCATTAAATTGTGCGAAAAGTTAATGTAGCGTTTTAGTATTTATAAAATTCCAATTTTAATAGGGCACATTAAACTGTGACAAAAAAAATTAAAATTTTGATTTTTCATCGGATATTGGAAATGAGGCAAGAGCTCAAGAGGAGACATGCAATTTATTTAATGCAAAATATCCAGATAACCCTATCATCAAACCACACAGTTAGTAAGGTTGAGTCCAAATTTAGAGAAAGTGGTGATGTTAAAGATCTACCAAAATCAGGATGTCAAAAATTACCCAAGATAAAAGATTGACATTGTGTTAAAAGCTATGCAGAACCCTCCAGAGTACACTAGTTGCCTCAGAAAATGAAGTTAGTCAGACAAAAGTTCTACGTATCTTGAGGAAAGAAAACTATCATCCTACAAATTTCAGCTTGTGCAAGAACTCAACGAAGACGACCCCGACCGGCGACTGCAATTCTGTGAAACTATGATGAATCTTTATCAAACAAATCCAAATTTACACCAGCAAATACTTTTTCCAATGAAGCTACGTTTTGTCTAAACGGCACGGTGAACCGTCAAAATTGCAGGTATTGGAGTCGGACGAATCCTTACTCGATCATCGAAGCACATAGTCAACATCTGCAGAAATTAAATGTAGTAGGAGCGAATAGTCGCTAACAGAATAATAGGGCCTTTCTTCTTTGAATAAACTCTCACAGGAGAAAGATATCTGGAGTTCTTGCAAAATGATCTAGTTCCAGCGCTTGCAGTAATTTTCCCAAACGAATGATCCTGATATTCCAGATAACACACTCTGGGGTTGAGCGCGCTCTGTTCATGAATATTTAGACGTCATCTATCCTCAGAGGTGGATTTGCAGACGAGGACCGATAGAGTGTACGAGATCCCCAGATCTCTCCCCGCGAGATCTTACACAACTTGATTATTTTTTATGGGGTTATTTAAAATCAAAGTTTACTGCGAAGACCACACAATTTAGCCGAACTACGAGATCGCATTAGAGATTAAATGGGATCCATTACCCCGGATGTCATTCAGAATGTACAAGCTAAGAATTTGTACACAGGCTTTGCATATAGCCAATAAGTTGATGGACGGCATTTCGAACACTTCATTTAAAATTGTATTTAGCAGTAAAGAAATTTTCGTTTATTTGTGTGAAAAATTTATTTTCATTTTGTAACATTCAATTGTCAAAAATTTTGTTATGTAAGATGGTAACATTTTTATACCGTTAATAATGGGGGGTTGCCATTTGAAAAATAAGTTTGACGTCATTACTCCAACAAATGACATCTGAAAATAGGCGTTCCCTCAAAAATGTGTTTCGTCGAAAACAAAATCGACCTGTTCGAGGATTTTTTCCAAAAATTTATTGTTTCACATTTACTCAGATTTATTCCATACTGCTTAGTACGCGCCTGTATGTATTCACCACAGCAAACGTGAATCTCGGAGACAACTATAAAAACTTATCTGATACTAGTTTCTTCTCCAGTTAGTGGTACTACTGTTATCCAGGCTGTGTCGTCAAACTAATTAAGATGGTTAGTTTTACATACAAATATGGTTGTAAAATGTATTGCTTTTGTTTCTATATATTAGTTCCTTTCTTGTATTACATGAATTATATAATGATGCGTTCACGCCCATGTACGCAGCACATTTCGGCCCGCTTCTATTCGTCACCTTTGAGCCCTAACAACTATTCGTTTTACAACTATATGTAAAAAAAGCAAATTAACAATGTCAAGACTTAACAAAACAAATAAAATGTAACAAAATAACTGTCAACTAAATGTTTGGAAAAAAAATATTTTAAGTATTAATAAGGGGTTACGTTGTCAGCGTTTTTATGAAGATTTTTTATATTCTTAGCCATAAATTCATAACAAATCCAAGCTAATAATGGGGTTTCAGCATAATACATATTACCTTGTAAATGTATGTAATTATATATTTTTTGGGGTTTTTAAGGCGTGGTTGTAAATTTTTGCAAGTGGTAGTGAATAATTTTTTTGAAAAAATGCGTTTGTCAAGACATATAGTTGTTAGGGCTCATAACTCGAGGTGCTTGAAACTTGTACTAGTTGTCTACAGATCTACATATTATGAATCCAGATACGACTAAAACTAGCTCCTATTGCGCCGCCGCTGCTGTCAGCGGTCGTCTTATTCAAGATGCTCAACTATTTCATTCAGATGCGCGCCAGATAATGCATGGGTTATTTGAATTTTTATCTTTATCGCCTGTAGTGTTTGTTTAGAATAACACGAAGCGCCGTGATCATAGACGGCTTGGAAATTGGTTTCGACAATGGATTTTTATCGTGCGTCGGTGAATCAAAACGAACCTAGATTCCAATTTTTAAGGGTTTTTACATGTATTAACGATTTTAAGCAGGAGTTGAAATTGATTAACAAATTGTCGAAATGGGTAGAAATTTAAACCACAATGGTTAACATTTAACCGTATAACCATTTAATCATTTGACCATTTGACAAAAAAAGATTAATTGGGTTTTGGAAAATGAGTGAGAGGAGTCTGTATATTTGGAGGTCTAAATATAGCGTATGCGAAATGTCGGTGAAAAGGTACTGCCTTATTTTTTTGTCCAAATCCCCCAAAAAAAGCTCTTTAAATAGCATTAGTTTTAAGGCCGCGATTGATAGCTACCATTCCCTTAATTTTAAAACCCTAAAAATTGAATGCACTAAAAAACTTCCTTTAGTTCAATCCTCCAACTGACACGGAGATTCTGAATTTGATAAATCTAGTTCCAGAAGAAAAATTATTTATTTGTATATATTCAACAAATTGAGCTCAATGTACGCTTTGCCAATTTAAGTATAAATACTTTTTGGTCAAATACCTTAAAATGTCTCTCATAGGTAGGTTCTCCTTAAAAGGTAGGTTCAGGCCGAAAATTGTTGTTTTCTGATTTGGCGTCTGATACCTTTTAAACCGAAAGGACCCCGCACAAAAGCCTATGATTTTGGCCCTCGGTTAACTCTATTCTAACAGCAGGCTTTTTTGTTGTTGGGTCGTTCTGATCAAGTCCTGCTGGTCGTAAAGATATAATAATGAACAAATTTCGAGATATCGTTTTTTTTTTCAAAATATCTGCAGATTAAGTTTATATTTGGCTACCGGAAAGCAAGCTTGAACGGGTGCTCTTTGCAGGTTTCCGACCATGGATGTAACTCTAGGTATAATAGGGGGTCATCCAGTAGTCAAAAATGAGCCATTGAGCAAAAGCCAAATGAGCAAAATTTTTCTGGGTGTGGGGTTTACCATGGATAACTTTTACGAGCATACATATCTCCAAATGTGACAAATGTATTTATCCAAAAATGACAAGGAATATATCCATTGGACAGAGTATGTTTTGCGTAATTTTTGGTCACAACATTAATTGGGTACCTGATACTGACCATTCTCATAAGAATGAGCTCAGTTTGGTAAGCTTAAGATGAATAAAAAAGGAAAAGCACTCGGGACAAAAAAAAACTCGATATGAATCAGAATGGCTGATTTTGTTAATATTGGCCAGTTGTGGGATTCTTTTAAGTTGTAATATGATTGTTTTTGGTCAATATGGCCAAACAAAGTTCAAATACTTCTCCTGTAGAAAAGTTCCATGGCAAAAATACCACCCAGTCACTAGATTGCCATGAAACCACCGAAAGTGACCAAAAATGATTCATTTTTGGCCAGTGGATGACCAGATGTTATACCTAGAGTTACATCCATGGTCGGAAACTCAAAAGAGCACCGTTCGCTTGCCCTCCCCTTTTTTTTTTTTTTCCCTGTTTCCGGCGTAGAGCTATGCCAACCTCATTTATCTGCAGATATTTGGGAAAAAAAACGATTTTTTGATGTCCTCATCCCGTGAGACAAAATAGCCGATATCTCGAAATCTGTTCATTATTACACTTTACACCCAGCAAGACTTTTGATCAGGACGACCAAAAAACAAAAAAATTGTTATTAGAAAAAATTAACGAGGGCCAAAATCATAGGGTTTTGTGCGGGATCATTTCTAAAGCTAAAACTTCCTAAACTAAAAGTAGTTTATATAAATTCTACGAAAAACTGCTTGAAATGGCGTTTACAGGGTAATAAAACGTTTACGGTAAAGTTAATTTACTTTACCTACTTTGCTCCACCTTGGAAATGGACGGAAAGTTGAAGGGCGATAGACGTTTTTCTCTCGGACATTACTTATCACCTAGAGTTTTAGAAACAATTTTCTCCAGGTGGTGAGCTTGGTGAGCTTGAAGGAAATTCATGTTCGGAAACATGAATTTCCTTCAGGATCGTGCAGTATTGTTTGTTTCTCATTTCATCTTTCAATTCAATCCACATCCAAAGGACGTAAATAAAAAAAGCGGAAAATTAATGGGATTTTGAATCATCAGACGATCAGATTCAAATACAAAAAAAAAATACACCAAATTGTGTTTAGCTGTAGCTGTCAAAAATTTTGTTTATATATCAACCATACTTATATACTTTGTACAAAATCAAAACCAATGCACATCACGTGATGACGCTATTAAATGCATGACAACCATCACTCAATTCTAATTAAAAAAAAAATTTTAGAATGTTTTATTTAAATTGAATTTTTCCCGAAGTAGCTGTGTCGTATTACTTGACTTTTGTTGATAGTTTGAAATTATCTGAACCTTTAGTGGCTTGTTTTTTTTTGAGCTTCAAACTTGTATCTTGCATTGAAAAACTGTTGTTTTCAAAACAATCAAAGTGTTGGTTGTGTAGGAGTTAAACAGCTGCTACCAAAGAATTAGTAACCTCTTTGATATGCTATTTCAAAAAGTTTTAGCGTGTAGCAGCAGTCCTTAACTTGAATGTTTCTACGTTTAGTTCTATATTACAAAAAGTAAAAAGGCAATATACTTTCAAAATCACCTCGAAAGCGTAATCCTACCAAGACGAGGGTTACAAATCCTGTAGCAATGAATACTACAAATGCTATTGGTATTATTATATTTATAATAACATTAATGACTAATATGTATGTAAAAAAAACTACACTGAACTATTTGTAACCGAATGGTGTTTACGATAAAAATCTTTAATCTCTATACGAGGTGTGTAAATTAAGTAATGAGAGTGATTTTGTTAACCTTTTAATTCGAACAGAATTACAATTCAATATTGTCCCCTTCAAAATAACTTCCCTTGGGAAGCCACACAGCGCTGGGGATGGTTCTTCCATTCCTCGTAGCAAAGCTGGAATCCAACAAACTGGAATAGCCTTTAGCTGGTCGAAGTTACAGCCGTTTGAATGTTTTCTATGGTCCCAAAATGACGTCCCTTGAGGGTGATTTTTCAATCTTGGGAAGTGAAAAAGTCACAAGGACTCAAGTCAGGCGAATAAGGTGGCTACGGAACCACATGAATGTTTTACTTACTAAAAACTCGCTTACTAAAAACTCGTTTACTGACAAGTCGCATTGTCGTGATGCAACATTCTTGAAGTTTTTCAAGAATCTGATCAAAGATCAAGATATCTGTCAAAGTGTTGTTTTACTGTTTGGCCTGGATACCCAAATTCTTTAGTGGACAATTCCCTGTCTACCAAAAACGCAAATCGGCATACATTTGATCTTCGACTTGCTCATTCTTGCTTTTTTTGGAATGGCGGAGACCTTGAAGTGTGCCATTTCATGCTTTGTTTCCGGGTCGTACTCAAACACCAAGTCTCATCACCAGTACGTTCCATAAAATGGAGATAATTTTCTTGCAGGAAGCAAAAGGTATTTTGGAAGCAAAAGGTATTTTTGGAACCATTTTAACACAGATTTCAATCATCTCTGAGTTCGTTAGTCAAAATCTGATGAACAGTGGTGTGATTCAAGGTTAACTATTCCGAGATAATTCTTGTCGTCAACCAAACTATCTGAATCTACAAGAGTTAGTATTCTGTCAGCATTTTTCATCAGTTCTTGAAGATGAAGCCCTTCTGCTGCATCGTGCAATCTTCAATTGGATTCTGCCTTGCTGAGAATGCCTTTAAACCACTGAATAACTGGGCTCTTTGAAAAAATACTGTCTCCGTAAGGCATGTTGAAGTTTTGCAAAAGTATGCTTTGCGCCGTATTCAAATCTGAAGCAAAACTGATAACACACCGTTGCCTAAAATTAATGTCACTAAAAAAAACGGTTTAGCGAAACAGTGACAAAGAACAAACCGCTAACTTTAACAGGTTCAACCTCATGCGGGGAGGGTGCATTGCATGTTAAGCTACCGCCCTTCCAAATCCTGTCTCCGCAGCTATTTTTAATGGGTTGAAAAACTAAGTTTATCGACAAGTTTAACAAAATTGAACGACAAACTCAAGGAAATAATAGCTAAGCAAAATTATTTCTTAATGCTGATTAATTCTCTAACAATCTGGCATCGGTGCGCTCTAAAACTTAAACACGTATTTGATGACGTGCGTCGGTTTTTATTTTTTATGAAGTATTCGCGAATTCAGACAACTAGACGACCTCTCGCAGCTCCAAGGGTAGAACTCGTTAGGAATGAGTAACAAGTTTGTTTTGTGTGGTTTGTCGGCGTGTCGTTGTATGTATTTTTGGATGAAAATAATTATTTTTCTTAATTTTACTTCGTTTAATTCGTGATAAAATAATATCGGCGATATTGAATATGTGAATGTCACTGACGAAGTTATGGCCACAAATTGTTAAAAAAGTGGAATGAAGAAAAAAGTTTTCTGTGACTGGTCAGTTTACAAGGGTTTAAATTCGGCCGTTAACCGGAATATTTTTGAAATTATTAATAATTTTTTGTATTATACTTAAAGCAAAAATATTACGCTAAAAAAAACTTATACAACTTCAAATTGCTGTGTGTACAATTGTCATTGGAAAAATGTTGAGAGAACGGTTCATTTTCGCCTTTTTCGAAATTGGCTGAGTATTTAATATTAACTTAACTTAAGTTGCCTAAAAATGCTACAAACTAAACGTAAAAAATCGAGTGAGCAACTACGGTTGTTACTCGTCTGATCGCAGCGCCACCACGTACTCCGATGGCCATTTTGATCTCCAATATTAGAATATTGGTTAAGACGCGGTTTTTGTATACTTACAGCCAACATGAGGTCAGATTTATTTCAACGCTCCAGTATTGCGCAAATTCGATACCGGGCTATATAACTAATCGAATGAATAAGAGAGTTAAATGTTAATCGGCTACTTTGTACCAAAATTATTTATAGCCGATTTTACAGTTATTGAATACAGGAAGGTGTTCATTCATACCGGATCTGTGCTAGGCCCATTAACTCAGTAAACCGAAAATATAGTCATAGAATGTGTCGACGAATTCTTTCGGATTTGTCGGTTTCGGAAAATAATTTAAATTCAATAGTTTGTTTTTGCGCGCTGTAGACTTGAAGAATTTCGTTACTTTTTTTCTTCAGTTAAGGCAACTTTGAGATTTGCACTGTATAAGGAGAGGATGTACTCGCTTGGCGACAGGGAGAGAGAGGGATGGGGATTGGATGATGTTAGACATGAAGGGACCCAAAACCGCAATCATGCTCTATTGAGACAGGTAGAAACTATTTCCGGGAACATTTCAAAATGCTCGCAGCATCTCTATTTAATCTCATTTATACGGGATTGGTTTTAATTGGGATTTCCTGCGGATATAACCCGTGGCGAGTAATATGTAATTACAAAGAGATCATGGTTGATCACCATTATTTGTCAGTCTTGTTTTTTATTTGATTCGATATCTTTTCCATCCTAGTTTCGAGATCCGAATGGTTGCAATCAATTTTGAAACTATCGATTACGTTCGTTATTATCTACATTGCGTGTTTGTCATATTTTAGAGTCCTGAGGATGCAAATAAATTTTGCGAAACGTCGACTAACTGAAAATTAGTTTTTTTTGGAAACATTTGACCTCATCCCACTAATTAACTATATGGTTTTATATGGAAACAGGTCACTAATCCTAAAATTACCTATCTGATAATGTCAATGAGTCACTCTCAGATTGGGAACACGCTATTCCCTTTCTTATAAAATACAACAAAAATGAACACTTACACTATCGATACTTCTATCGACCGTTTAGTTAATAGTACTGATACTATCGATAGTCCTGACTATTGTTTGTAGTTCAATTTCCGAAATCTTAATGATCACTGGGGTCGGGAAAGTGGCTTGATCGGCGCTATACAAGTACTATGATAATTAAAGGATGAACCATGTTTTTTAAGCGCATTATAATGTAATTATATGTTGGCTTATCAATATATAATCCACTAAATCTGAGATTTTTAGTACGCCCTGAGAACAGAGCTAGTAAAATAAATAAAAAAGACATAACATAGGACTACAGCTTTCCAGGCAAAGCAAATTAGTACCAACTCTGATTGGACAAGAATTGCCCACTTTGAGTCTATACCATCAAATTATGTACACGTGTATTTTGGGCCAGTGCATACATTTACCACTGACCGTGCATGGCGTAACATAGACTGGAGCTCTTCCGTGGCGGGATTGAGGAGAGTCCATAAACCGTTAATCCATATAGCGTAGCGAGCGTTCCATTCGTTAGGTTAGTATTGGCCCGGCGTGTGACGGACATACGATTGAACGCCGGGATTCCAAAATAATTTTATGTGTCGTGAGTGATTAACTACTAAACGTGTGTACGCATACGTATTTTGTACCGTGTACGTAATATTTTTTAGAGTTCGTGTATTCGTGTTTTACATATTGTCTGATTTTGTGTGGAGTTTTACAATAATGACAAAGTCAATTACCATTTGTGAATAGATTTAAAAAAATGATTGGGGCCTTACAAGGATTTTTTAATTGATGGATTACATAATTTATGTATTTCCTTACAATTTGTCGATATCATATTTGAAATAGACACGAGAGCGTGAAAAAACATTTAGAATCGAATATCCATTAGAATAAATTTTACAAAAGAGGCATTTTGGATTGATTTATTTTATAATGTTTTGCTTATGTAGCCTTTCATGGAACAATGTGACAATATTCACTGACACCGTTTTTTGCCAAATGTGTATCCTATTTTTGATTATCTAGTAGTCCTACATTGCCTAAAATATATTTACAGAAGAAATATTGCGCATAGCGGCCTTTCTTAGACTAGAATGTGAAATATTCACTTTTGACGTTTTTTGCCAAATGTGTATCTATTTTTGATTATCTAGTAGCCTTACATTGGGTAAAATATATTTACGGAAGGAATATCAGCGTGTCATTGGGAATAATAAAAATGCTAAATAAATTTCTGTGGCTGACAGTGGACGAAACAGTTGTTAATGTTATTATTATTATTGTTATTATTATTATTTGGTAGAGAGGTAGAAAGGCGACAGAGCCGTTTAAACCTATCAATTCTAAACACTACGTACCACATATAAGTATTACAGTAAATACACCACCCTTTAGTTAGTTTTTTTAACATGCTTACTAGAGAAAAAATAATATATATAAATTATAGGTAAAGAGTATCGGGGAAAGTGTAAACAAAAAATAATAATACAAATTATATTCTCGATCCACCAATCACATAGCATTTTTGAAGGAATTAAGTGAAGGGGCATTTACCACTTCATCAGGAAGGGGAATTCCATGCCCTATGTACTTTATTGCTTAAAAGAATTGACGACACAATTTATGAAATCTGTCTCTCACTAACTTGTAATCATGTCCACGTAATCGAGAATTGTCACTTAAGGTAAAAAACTGTTAACTGCACTGTATAATGACCGTGGAGAATTTTATAAGTTTCGATTAAATCACCCCGTAGTCTTTCCTTTTGTGACAATCAGAGTTAAAATCAAGATAGAAAGCCTTTTCGTTCATACGGTAGATTCTTCAAAGCTGGTGACATTTTTGGTGATCCTCCGCTGAACCTGCTCGAGCATATGAATGTCACTAACGAAGTATGGATTCCAAACCGTTTCTGCACGTATTCTAATAACGGTCTAATGTAGATTTTATATATTTTTGATAATAGCTCTGGAGACATGTTTGCCCAAACTGCGACTACGATGCAATGTAAGGTAACTTTTATTTTGCCTTCTTAACAATTTTCCCTATGTGAAAAGCCCATTTTAGGTCAATCAGGACACAATGACAACCCCGAGATCCTTCTGCTTTGTTGTT
>JAPWTK010000288.1:510000-606169 GCA_029963805.1 Aromia moschata | reverse complement strand
CATTCACATTATTCACAAGATTTAATTGTTTTCATGATACGCTAACTTATCATTTTAATAAAGAATGTCCACGAAGATATAAAAAAATTTATAAAAAAACCGGTAAAGACTGGGTGAATGATGCTGTTAAGGAATCTAGTAAAAACCTTAAAATTTATTTTATTTGCAAAAGAGATAACCCAAATTTAAAAAATACCTATTAAAAAAGCCAAAAAACAACATAATAAATTTATTAATGAAACAAAGAGTCAGTATTACTCAAATAAAATTCATAATTCTAGCAATGTAAATAAATCTACTTGGCATGTTATATCTGAATTAACAGGGAAAACTAGACACCAAGAAAAATATTAAATTAGTAATCAATGATATTCCTATTGAAAAACCTCAACAAATATCTGAGGAATTCAACAATTTTTTTATAAATGCACCTTATGAAACAATAAATAAAATAAATAATACAAATTTGAATATAGACCTAAATAAAACCGAGTTCTTAACAGCATGTTCATCTCATATGTTACAGAGGAAGAGATTTTGTTTATTATAAAACATAAATTAAAAAATAAACATTCTAGCGGATCTGACGACATTTCAGGTCATCTAATTAAAAGAATTGCTGAATACATTATACGACCCTTGACTCACATTATTAATGTCTCATTCACCGAAGGAATATTTCCTTCTAGACTAAAAACATCTATGGTCTCACCAATTTTTAAAAAAGGTGACATGAAAGTTATGAATAATTATCGCCCTATATCTGTACCACCTATCATTTCTAAAATATATGAATATGCAATGTTACTCCAACTACTTCAATTTTTAGACAAAAATAACATCTTAAGTAATGATCAACATGGTTTCCGTTCTGGATATTCAACGATCACTGCGGTACATTCATTTTATGAAAAAATATTGGATGCAGTTGACGGGGGTGAAAGTCCGACTGGGATCTTTTGTGATCTAAGCTGGCGTTTGACTGTGTTCAACACGACATCTTACTAAATAAATTAGATGGATATGGAATAAGAATTAAACCATATGATTGGTTTGCGTCCTATCTTAATGAAAGAACCAAATGGTAAGAATTAATTATCTGGAAGCAAATAGGATAACCTGCCATACGTCAACTATTTTAGATAATAAAGTGGGTGTACCGCAGGATTTGTATTGGGCCCATTTTGTTCATTATCTACATTAATGAGCTGCCGAATATACTTACTGAGGCATTTGTTTCATTATACGCTGATGACGCCACTCTTCTGTTCACCGATAAGTCTCATGAATCACTTCAAAACAAAAAATTCTGATACTACCGTCAATCATTTGTGTAGCTGGTTTAACAACAATTTATTGTTTCTAATATTTCAAAAACAAATTATGTGGCATTCCATACGCAGCAAAATAGTAACATCCATGACGTAGATATACAAATAAATAATATTCGTGTTGAAAAAAAGTGACCTCACAACATTTCTGGGTATAGATTTTGATAACACACTCACATTCAAAAATCATTGTAGTAGACTCACTAGTAACCTATACTCTAAATGTTTTCAAATCAGAACCTTAAAGAAAGTTTTGGATATACCTGGTTTATTATTATTTTATTTTGGACAAATACATTCTAGACTAACCTATGGCATCACTATATGGGGAGGATCCTCTTATGCACATGACGTTTTCGTAGCACAAAAGCGCATTATAAGATGTATGATGGGGGTACCACCAACTCATTCATGTCGTAACCTTTTTAAAAGTTATAAAATCCTTCCTGTACCAAGTGTGTACATTTTAGAACTGCTACTGTATGTTTACAAGAATCAACAAGACTTTGACAAAAATGAGTTGATACATTACCATAATACACGCAATAAAAGTAATTTTCATATTCCTCGTAGACGTTTAAATATATCTTCAAAGGCCCCCAGTGTCTTGGGACTGAAGTTGTATAATAATCTGCCATTAGCATATAAACATTTAAAAACTGTCCTTGCTTTTAAGACAAATGTTAAAGAATATCTTTTGAGTATATGTGCATACTCTGTTCAAGAATATTTTGATAATTGTAATACACCTTAGATTTGCCTACGATGATGAATTCTAACAAAAGGTTATATATATATAACTACTTTACTTATTTTACTTATTTTATTTATTTTAGTATATAAATATTTCTACTATAATTCTTTTGTATAATTTTACTTGTGTAATCTTATCATTTATAATTATCTGTAACTTTAATTTATATGTATTTTAACTCATGTTTTTTGTATACATTATGTTGACGTGTCCTATACCTAAGATATGGTCTTACGGGATAACCAAATAAAAAAAAAAAAAAAAAAAAGAGTCATAGTTGACAGTTAACTAATACTAAACCAACATATTGTGAAATAATAGCTTTAATGTCGTTTCTTTGTTATTGCAGGTATGTTTGTAAACTATTATAAATGTGTAATACTTAGTTTCAGTTGTAACATTATTTCTAATAAAACATTTCTTTGTTATTGCAGAGCAACTCTTGATCGACCCTTGATCGAAATCAAATGAAATAAACAAAAAATCCTGTAAAAAATGGTGTGAATTTGTAAATAATTGTATATAAAATGTGAAATGGTTTTGGCAAAGAATTGAAAAAATTCACTCATTTATCACCCCAAACCTTATTTTCACCCGTCGGTGACGGTAGATCCAGAGAGGAAAAACCTTCGGAATCGATTCAGTGACTCAAAAAAATATTACATGTTGTATGATTTGAATGTTGTATGAAAAAAATACTACATGAAGCAAGTCTTAGTGTGAATTTAACTGTTAATTATTGTTAGGGGTTTATTAAAATTTACCTAAAGTGCTTAAATCAACGTCCTTATTTAGGAAAGAAATTGTTAGTAGATCTGACAACGTCGCACAAGAACTCCAACAGCCAAGAGAGACTGCACATCTACACGTGCCGATATGTAAAGTCAAGGTGGGGTTGATGTAGCAAAGAGGGGAGCATCCCTGGCACATATCTACACTTCGAGAATAACCACATGTTCATAATAAAAATGTAACATTTCCCAACCATCATCCTCTACATCCTGAAAAGTTTAAGTACACTTAAATTTAAAGTCGTCAAAGCATAATGAACAGATACTGAGAGTAAACATAGGGCTACAAAAAGGTGGTTTCGTGGGACTTATAACAACAGTAAATAAAATAATGTCTATTTATAAAGCGTGGTTAAGCTTAACGTTGAAAATGTTTACTTAAATAAATGACATCTTAAAACTAAAATAATTTAAAAATAATTTAATCTCTAAATATTCAATACGTATTTTAATTTTCATAGAAAATAATTGATTCGAAAGTTCAATACCCAGTACAAATAGATATACAGTATGAAAAATGTCTCGAAATAAATTTGTATAAACCTCTGATTTTAAATAGTAGATTCTCGAAGTACATTTTCGAATGATAAGTACACCAAATACTTTTACGATATGTGACGAGATATTGCATCATCAATTTTTTCATCATCATCAGTTTTTTCTTCTAAACCCTACCCTCCATTTTTTGGTTAAACAAGGAAATCGAACAAAAAACATTGATCTCTATGAATTCAATGATTTTATATAAGTTAGGTTTCTAACGAAATTTTTTTAGTGTACTGCTTGTATCATAAAAGCAGTACATAATTATGTTTCAGAACGAATTTGTTAAATTTATTGAAGCAACCAAATGGTAACCAGTGTAGTGATAGTGTGGAGTAATACTCGTATTTCTAATAAACTACTGCATGCCTTTCAACCAATATACAGGGTACCCGAGAATTGAGTGTACAACGTAATAGCAGAGATTCCTCGACCCAAAAGAAAACGATTTAGGCCAACTTAACATATCAACTGCTTCGGTTAGGCGCTAAAGGGCCTCACAATTCTGGAAACATTTTTTACACAAATTTACTTTTTCCCATCAATTTTGACTATTTTTAGAAAACGGCTTCAAGTTTATAATTCACGTTTTTTAGTGCTATATAGGCAGAGCTGAGAAAGATACTTTAAAAAGTAACTAAGATAATTTTT
Source organism: Aromia moschata (assembly GCA_029963805.1). Lineage (NCBI taxonomy): Eukaryota > Metazoa > Arthropoda > Insecta > Coleoptera > Cerambycidae > Aromia > Aromia moschata. The sequence continues at coordinate 602,099 of JAPWTK010000288.1, read as the reverse complement.
TAAAGATAGTCAAAAAAAAATTAAGTAAATATCTAAGTTACTAGTACGTATTTAACTACTTTTTCAAAAAATATCAAAAGATACAAGATATTCCATAAAGTATTTAAGATACTTTTTAGGTACTTTAAGTACTTAAGTACTTTAAGTACTTTCAATTAATTTAACATACTTTTGATTCTGACACAAGTAAACATTCATCTATAGCAGTGGCGGTGCGTGATATTTCAGTTACCATATCTTGAAAACGACGCATGGGACCCACTTCACTTTTAGGTGATGACTATACACCTCTTACAGAAGGATTTATAGTGAAAAAATCGTCAGCAAAGTTTGCGAAAAAATTTTCAAAAACACCGGAGCACTCCCTGGGTTCTCAGTGACGCTCTGTGGGATATTTGCGGTATATTTTTTTTTTCATAATCTAGAAACAAATATAAAGGAGACGTTTTTCGATTTGTTTGCAAAATATTTTTTTTTCAAAAAAGTTATGGCCATTTTAATTTTAATTTTATAGGAACATTTTGTTTCCCAAAATTAAAATGGCCATAACTTTTTTGAAACAAAAAATATTTTTGTATGAATGTACAATGAACAAAAAAGAAAAACGAACGGTTAACATCCCCAAATTCAAAAACAGTGTCTTCCCCATTTATTTCTTTTACTTTTCCTCAAGTGTCCACTTTCAGTCTAATAGATCTTCTAAGTATATCTTTATTATATGATACCTTTTTTTAAGTTACAAGGTACAAGATCTTTTACAAAGTATCTTATTTTATTATTAAAAAGTATAAATTTAGATAATAAAAGTATCTTTTCTCATAAGTTACTCCCAGCTCTGTATACTTTAGAAAATATGGAAACATCAAATAATTAATGTCGAGCGTAGTTTGTTACTCATATTTTGTTATTGAGTGAATATTGATTACCGATTTGTCTTATTGAATAGCCTACTTCATTACGAAGTTTTTTTACATCTTCAAAATGTTGACTGGATGAGCGGTTTAGCTAAGAAAAAAATTGTAAATATACAATATAGTAGGTAACCAGAAATAGTAAAATACTTGCTTTTGTCTTTAATGCAGGTGTCATTTAAATCTTCAGATTTCCTGTAAGACCATTTTAAGCATTTGTTGTGATTTAAATGCGTGGAAAGTTCTTTAATTTGAAAATGAATTTTAACCATAAAACAGTTCTTCCTTATTTCATTTAGATAGAAATCGCCAAACCTTTCTAAAACAAAAATTATTTTTCTTAGTGTTCGAAATCTGATCTAAAGGCAGTCTAAACACGCAGTCATTAGACAATATTTTTTTTAACTCAGCCACAACATTCAAACAACATTAGAATTTTTAAGTGGCTCTCAAATTGCAAAATAAATACTAAACTTAAGGTTAAGAATAGGAATACGTATTTTTTGCCCGGCCTACTTTGATGACTTTTTTTAAATGGCTCGTTATTTTCTAGCTATGTTATTTCGTCATATTGTCTTTATAGTCCAGGCGGCGTAGATTATTTTTTAAAACAATTAATTGCGGCACTTTCTCAACGGTTTTTATAAGGAAAAACATCATCTGAATCGAATGCACATATTTTGGACAGTGAAATAGTGTAGGAACATAGCGAAAACGTTGCAAAAGTTGCAAAAACTAGCTTTTTTCTATTTTTAGGCACAAAAATAAATGTTGAGTAAAAAAACAAAAAATATCACGTTACAGCGCTTGAAAAGACGAATTAAATGGTTTTTGATCATTAAAATCGGTTGATAACTTTTTTGCACAAAAAAATAAAAAACCGCAAAAATTAGCGATTTTTTTATGTTCAATTACTCGGTCTGTAATTATCCTAGAAATGTCTTCCGGGACTCAAATTGTAGGGTTTTCCAACACCTATCTACAGTTAAATTTTTGTCAAAAAAGTTTTCGCGCTAATTGCGAAAAAGTAAAAAACAGGTACTTTAGTAAAACAGAATTTTTTTTAATTTTTCGTGCCTAAAAAAGTCGAAAAAACCTTTTTTTCGCACATTTTTGCAATATTTTCGCTATGATCCTACAATTGGATTTTGTCCAAAACATTTTCATTCGATTCGTACGATTTTTCTCCTAATTATCACGTTGAGAAAGTGCCGCAACTAATTATTTTAAAAAATCGCTTGTTTTTTGCTATCTCGCCTGGACTATGACTATTTAATCTAGGAGGTATACCTTGGTGACGTTTCTCAGCCTGTCAGTAGTTATTTTGTATATTTTTTTACTCATTTTCATATACATATCACCTCCATTATTCAAAAAATCTATGGGATAAATAAAAATTAATGTATAACCACAAGAATGCTCATTCACTGGAAATCATTGGTTGGATTCGGATTGGTATTTTGGCTCCTATTATGTTTAAATGACTTTTTGGGTAGTGGAAAATCGAGCCGAACTTTCTTGAGGGTAAGTAAATAATTTTACTTCCAAATGTTCTATTAGAAGTACAAAATCCGTCTTCTATATCAACTGATACTTGATAATACAATAAATTCAATGTGACACAACATAATTGTCACAGTGTAATTTAATTAAATAGGTACTAATGTACCTACTATTTTTTTATATAATTTTTTACAATGACTAACCGTCTTTCAGAACAACAAAAATACTTTAGGAAAATAGTGGAAGGTGAAGTAATACTTGTTTTTTTACGATAAAATTTTACTAAACGGTTTTAGATCTTGATGAAATTTATGACAAGAAATACATCCAAAAACTTTTAGAGTCAAAGTTACATTCCCAAGTAGACAATAATGAATACAAAAGCGTCAAGTTCGGCTGGTCCTTGTTAATATGGAATTCGCTAGCGTTTATCTTCTCAATTGTATTTTGTTCTTGTGCTAGGACAATATTATGGGTCGTATGGAAAGTGTACAATTATCACAGGTAAGTGTGATACCTTAATATTCTATGAGTAGTACCTAATTAAAGGTTAATGCAGTCAAAAGTTAACACTGTCACCAATAATAGTGTCAAGACATGTTTCCACTAGAGCAACATAATGCAACATTTGTATTTCTGTTATTTGTTTCAAAAAATGTTTAGTACAGTTCCTAAAAATTTCCTGTTGTTTGTTAACATTAACTGTTCTTACTTGTCGATTTCCATTTTGAGAGGGAAACTTCAAAGAACAATTAAGAATATGAGGTTGCTGCTTATCGCTGCCGCAATGGAATCGAATATAAACTTTCTACTTATATGGTTATGATATTCATGGTCACGAAACGTTAGAAAAAACAAAAACTTTTCTTTTTATAAACTGACCGATAATCCCACAAGTTTATCAAGTTGTTATTCATGGTAAAAAATTGAACCTTATGTTTTTTTATATATAAATTTGGATCGTTGTCAATGTGATGTGACCGAGGAATACCTAATACGTTGTCGAAAGTTTCAAACTCTTACCAACAAAGAAAAACGCAAGGCAATAAAAAGTTTATTCATGTTGCTCCAGTAGAAACATTCTTACAATCCTAAATATTTTATTTTCTTAGTAGTCTGTCCAGCGGTGTGTAAAGGAGTTTGAAAGGCATGAGATATATTTTAAATACAAATCATGATGAATAAGGGTAATTAATGGTAAAATACTTAAATAGAAGACTACTATATTAAAAAAAACTGAAAAAGTAACGAGGCCTGTGAAAAAAGATTTTAAAAAAGTATTCCTCACCAGCAGTTTTATAACGATGGAAACACATATTTGAGAAATATTTTTTCACGATTTTAAACTGTATATAAACATGTTTTATACTCGTGCCTTTCACGAAATTTTCATTTTGCATAAAACTAGAGCCAAGGTGTGTCCGATAATTCTGGTTTTTGAATATTTTTATTGAGATCTCTTTTCATAATCTCATTTAAAGTCATTTATTCCTGTAACAATATTTTATTTAAGCTTATCTCCTACTATCATATTAATTAATATGCTGGATATACAGTACTCCTTTATAAAGATAATTTGGTAAAACTTTCGCATTCACCCTCCGATCTTGATAAGATAATATCATTCAAAAGGGATTTCAAATTGGTGTCGAATGGTACTAGTCCCAAAGTGCGGAAACGCAAGGTTCAAAAGTTACAGCCGTTCAAAGTTGAAAAATGCCATAGGCTCCCATTATAAAAAAAAAACATTTTTTTGCTGTTTCAATACAAAATCCAGCAAAGTCTATGGGCCATTGAAATTACATTGATAATGATTCTTGTTGGACACAAGTTTTGTTTCGAGAACAATATGGCGGCTTCGCAACCTATCCAAACCTAAATTATAAATTATAATCTATAAGCTATGAAACCACTCAACCTAACCTAACCTAACCTAACCTAACCTAACCTATAATAATCGAAAAAAAAATAAAATTAAAGAGAAAAAGAATTTAAATATATATTTTTCGAAATGTTTTATTATTATTGCTTTCGAAATATTTCATTATTATATAATGCATTACAAATTAATTAAATTAAATTAATCACAATAAACACAATTAAACACAATTAAACACAATTAATCACAATTAAAAACTCACCGAAGAATAATCGTTGTCCATCGTTGTCGAATTTTGAGCAAAATTGACTCAAAAAACTATTTAATCACGTAATCCTTACTTACATAACACTTAATCATAACGTAACACTTATACGTAACGTAACGTAACACTTAATCACATAATTAACGATCAAAACAAAGAAATTGGGGGTTTTTGGTCAATTGCATAATTTTTTTTTATTAAAAAGTTTACAGCTTATTTTGCACTGACTTCAATGTATTTTGGGGTGAGAACTTTTCGAATATTTAGTAGGCCCTAACTTTTTAACCCTTTACTTCCGCACTAGTGCCAATCTACATCAAATTAAAAACGTTTTCAAATGATATATCCCTTATCAAGATCGGAGGGTTGGGCAAAGCGAAAGTCTTTCCGATAATTTCAATGTCCACCAGCTGTCACTGTTAACATAAGCTGGCAGAAGCTAGAACATCCAATATTGGTATGTTACAAGAAGACTAGAACTAAGGAGACAGAGCTGCGGCTTTTCGCTGCATAACGCCACGGGCTCGAATATGTCCTCTTCCAGAGGAACTGTAAGTAGTAGTTGTGTACCACGGTATACAAATAGATACGTATACCGTGGTTCTATACTAATCTGTGTGCGTTAGAGGTTAGAGTCCTTGTGAATGTCCGTGGAGCGAATACAGTGATATGTGGCAGACGCTCGATATTTTTCGTTAATTTATTGTTATCTTTGCAATTACAAATTTTCGTAATTTTCGTTGTGAAAATGTACTCAAAAGATTTCATGTGTAAGATTTTTATGGTAATTATATTTAAAACAAATCACAAAACCATTACAAATGTACAATTATTGGAACATTACGGAAAATATATTACAGATCTGTCACTTCCGACGAATTTCTCCCCAATCCCCGCTTCCCCGTTTCCTTGGTACACCATACAATTTAAGCCCGTTCACATTTGGATGGCGCCAAATGTACATCAGTAATTTGAAATAATGTCATGTTATTCTGACGCTTCGGAAGGCTTCTTGTATCACAAAATGCAACACAGTACTTTCGAACCATATTTATTTAACATTCGAATTGTATTTTTATTAAAGCCAAACGGTATGTAAGCATACTGTAACATTTCTGAAATGTCATTAGTGACAGCTGACAGTTATTTAGTTTTATAATTTACATACTTAAGGCTGCTTTACAGTTCGCATTTTTTTATTGCCGGCAAGAAAATTGCAGGTTTTTTATTGCTCGCACGCGTATTTATGTTTATTTGTTAAGAAATTGTCCAAACAGACATAAATACGCGTTCGCGCAATAAAAATTGCCAGCATATTCTTGGCAATAAAAATTGCGAACTGTCAAGCGGCCTTTAGTCTATTTAGTTTATACACTAGCTGTTAGTAAATAATTGTATGGAATGACATATTAAATATTCATCATGTGACGTCGAGTACAGCACTGCTTACAGCGCCTTCTGGAGGCGGACAGACATGAGCCCCCATGACACCGAACGAGTTCGGTCTCCTTAGTTCTAGTCTTCTTGATTTAATAATTAGAAATGTTTACACATTTCACTACAATTGGTAAACTAATTGGGATTCACTTGTTCTCACACATGGCCACCATCTTGAATTTTTTTAAATGGCAATTTAAATATTTTTTTAAATAATCAGGGATATAATGTGATGTGATTACTCTTTAAGCTCTTCGAGATATTAAAAAAATCTCACTTTTAAGTAAAACAAGACAGAATATAAGCACTTCACACAAGCACAAGGCACAATTATAAAATTAGTATAAAATCAATAAATCCAAATGTTTTGCAGCACGTTCTGAAAAAAAAAAAAATAACCAAATATCGTTTTTCTACTTTTAATATTACCTGCCATTTTTCAGCACGCCTAACAACTGAATGTTTTAAATAAGCTGATAAAATAATCTACTTGTCATAATTAACTACTTAAATGATAACAATTTTAATAAAAAAAAACACTAGATAAAAACCGCTGCCAAGAAATCACTGCTTCCAAATTAAATTCCATATTTACCCTATCAGACCATATCAGACAATAATTAAAAATATAGACATCCAAAAAAACGTCATCAAAACTGACTATGAACGAGAAGAGATAGAAATAGCGTTATATCTAAGCTCAAAACAAAACTTTGTTGATGTCAAACTTTTGACAAGTGGTTGTCACAATTGTAAAACAAATCATGGGCGCGGCGCATTCAACCGTGCAGGCGCTGGGCTAGCGCTGAGATAAGCGATAAAACTGATGTTTTGCAAACCGCTAGAACAGCGATCCACTTAGTGGTCGCCATTTTTCTAGCCAAATTTATTTGTGCTAGATGAGGCAGCAGTATTTTTTGACAGGGTTTAAAAATCATTTTTGACAACACCTAATGCCACCATAAGCTTCATTAATTTTAAAACATTCTGAAATTACATCTAATGCGAAAGCATTTGATGTACCGTCTGCGAAATCGTCTATTTCTCCAATTTCCCATATCAATTCATCATTCAACTCATAAAAAAATTATCATCCTTTCTCTTTCCGAAATAAAACACCAAACCACAGATGACCGATACAAGCTTGAGCGAGCAGTACTTATACAAAGCAAATACTATAGCATCGACGCAAAACATTTAAAATGTACCGACTCTAGTAATGACATTTATACGAGTTTTTACCTAAGGGGTTATATACAATTAGGGTATCCCAAAAAAATGGATTTTTTTTTCGTGTCTCGTGTGAAAATATATTAATTTATCATGTTATAAACGCCCCCTTAAAAATCAGCTCAAAACAAATTTTTTTAAGGGTCGCCAAAGATTTTTCCTAACCTCGTCAAAAATTGGATTTTTTATTTTTTATTTCTTTCCTCGTCATGTTATTATTTTTTAAGTTGAAAAAAATGTCTATTCTGAAAATTTGAAATCAATATTTTAATTTCTAAGGTCACTCATATTTTTTTTTTCAAAGTAGTGTACCTAAAATGTTTTCGAGCAATCTAAATATAAATATTAACGAACTAATTATTTTTCAATTGAATTTGACGTACAAAATAATAGAAATAAAACAGGAGACACAAAACATTTCTCGAGACTACCACATTGTAAGTACCAAATATTTATAATTTTCAATTTATTTAATTTAATTTAAGTGTCTCGTGTTTTATTTCTATTCTTTTTTGTACGTCAAATTCAATTAAAAAAATAATTAGTTCGTTTATATTTATATTTAGAGATTGCTCGAAAACATTTTAGGTACACTACTTTGAAAAGTAAAAAAAAATTATGAGTGACCTTTAGAAATTAAAATATTGATTTCAAATTTTCAGAATCAACATTTTTGTCAACCTAAAAAAATAATAACATGAAAAAAAATAAAAAATAAAAAAATTCAATTTTTGACGATTTCGGAAACTTAAAAATCTATAGGGTATATACAAAATCTTAAAGGTATATACAAATGTTGACATTTGCTCATTGCTTTCAGCTATCCATTCAAAACAGATCTTATTAGGCCTTGAATAGCGATAATCTAGCGGCAAGGTTAGCGCTGTAGACGGTTGAATGCGCCCAATGGCTCTCACATAGTCAGTTACAGCCTTGACAGTTAAATAAGGTTATAAATTTAAGACTACATACTTGGATGTGGAAGTAAAATTAATAACCGCTGCCACTGTGGTACAAATCTATGGTTTATATTTTTTTGTTCAAATGAATATGAAAGTAGAGTTTGACGAACTGTCAAGTATAATAGACATACGTCCAAATATACAGGGTGCTCAAAATATAAGGTCAAACTTGAAAAACCGTGTCCTTTATTAAGTCGCTTATTAATAAAACATACTGTATTTTATGATTGCGTTCACTTTTTTCATCCTTATTCTAACTGTGCATACTAACCTTTTCCTATACCTAAAATGAACAGTTTTCGAGTTATCTTAAGTCTGTCTGTCGAGTTATCTTATTTGTCTCTAATAATTTCTGGAGTGTTTCTTACAATCAACCCAATTAGCAAAATAAAAAAGGAATATTTGGCAAATACCAAATGTAAAAATGATTTCCAGAAAAAGATAACATGTTCTCTAAAAATGAGACATCTGGTCACTGTGCGTAGCCAAGGCGGAGATTGTATAAGATTTTCATAGCCATATATGATTTTATCTAGAATTGTAAATTCTCCATCCTTAAACAACAAAGCGTTTTTGCGCTATGCTTCTCCCAAAATTATGCTAATTAACTGACTGTGTTGTATCGTTCGTCAGTTCAAACTGCGCAACATTAACTGCACCTATCACAGATGGCTCAAGGTGGCCTATTCCCTTCCACGGCAAATCTATCAACCGTTAATCTACTATCTCAAAGTGAACGCTTTCCATAGCTGTATAGTTGTAAGTAATTGAGTGAATGGATTATTATATGTCAAAACGTTCCGTATATTTGGAAGTTTTCTTATATTCATAAGAACAGTATGGAAGTTCCCTTACTTACAGAAGTAAGACAGCAAAATCTTAAGAATACACATTTAAATAGTGTGACATTTGTAAAAGTGACATTTGTGACAGCTGACATTTATTAAGTGTTATAGTTTACATACTTAGTTTATTTAGTTTATACACACTAGTTATTAGTAAAGAATTGTATGGAATGACATATTGAATATTCTGGATGTCAAAAGAATTTTCTAGAAATGTAGAAACTATAAATACTGGTGTTGTTGCTAGGATAGAGTTAGTTATGTTTTTAATGTTACATGGTTAAGACCCACGAGTTGTAGATTGTTAAATAAACGTGTTGGAATTGAAGAAGTGAATCATTTAAAGATAAATTCGTAACATTTTGGTGACAGCGGTGGGATAATAGAATTCGAAGAAAAAAAGTTATATGGTGAATACGAGATCTACAAAATACAACGAAGAAACGACGACAATGGATGTAAGTGAAATATTAACATTTTTGCAACAAGGACGACAGGAGGACGAACGGCGGCGACAGGAGGACCGTGGGGATGCAGAAAGGCGAGAGGAAAAGCGACGACAGGAGGACGAACGGCGGCGACAGGACGACCGTGAGGAGGCAGAACGACGACGACAAGAGGACCGAGACGAGGCAGAGAGGGCGTCAACAGGAAATTTGCGAGTCACAGCAAGTAATAAACACAAGGTTGAATGAATTTTCTGGGAGGATTGATGGCGTGGAACAGCAGATTGACCAGGTAGGCATAAAAGTTAATCGAATAGAGAAGGACTTTCAAAATAATAAGGAAGAAATGGAAAGAAAACTGGAAGACACCAAACAGCAAGTACAGAGAGAAATACTGGAAAAGATAGAAGGACTGGGCCACCAATTGCATCGTACTTCAATAGCCGATCCTGGAGATTATTCGACCTCACCAGGTATTCCATTACAAAACTCAACCCTTATGCATGCTGAAAGGTCAGTACACAAAATGCTTAAGCCTCCCACGTACGATGGACAGTCATCATGGTCCATGTACCGCAGACAATTTGAGGCTGCTGCAAAAGCGAACGGATGGACTTCCCAAGAAATGGCTACTTCGCTTGTCAATCTCTCAGAGGTCAGGCTTTAGAAATTTTACAGAGCATCCCGGAAGAGCAGCAAAATGACTACGACAGAATTATAGGCGCATTAGAAATAAGGTATGGACACAAAAACAAAGAATTTCGAACAAATTGGCATCCAGACTTTTATTGATGGCCTAGTAGACACCGAAATGCAGCAAGCTTTGCGACTTGGAAGACACACCACGATCAGTGATGCACTCATAGCTGCCCTGGAATTTAAAGCAGCTAAAGAAGCCTCGAGGAGCTACAAACATCTAGTAAGACAAGTTAAAATTTGACGAATGCCAGTCACTTGAGGACACCATAAAGAAAATGATACGAGAAACATTAAATGAGATGGGACAGTCGAACTCACCACTGAAGGAGACAAGGCGCTGCTACAACTGTGGTAGAATTGGGCACCTACAGCGTTTTTTGCAGAGCCAGGACAAGACAGGAGCCCGAACTAATAAAGGAACTGGAGAGAAGAAAGCAAGACACCGACGAGTACACATGGCACAGAAATGGTCACTGGTCGCTTCCTTCCCCAGAGCGAGAATCTTGTTCCAGATCACCAGTGAGAGATTCGGAAAACGACAATTAGTCGATGCTAGGGGGCGCGTGTCGACTACTTATACTCTAAGCCCCAAGATTTCTATCTCAGATAAAAGTAGCGATGCAGAGAGAGACCCAGGACGCGTATGTGGGAGATGCCCAATCAGCACCTCTTTTGGTAGCCCACATGAACGAGTCGGCGATATCATGAAACAAGAACAAGTCTATCTGCGTGGACGTCATGGACAGGCTAAAGAAGGAGTTCTACCTGTACTCAATTTCTCGAATGACACCAGCAATGAACTGTTAATGGCAACAACAGTACAAGTCGAAGATGAATGGTCCTCGGAGGAAATGATGAAAAGCCAGAAGAAAGACAATGATCTGAGGTTAATCCGGAACTGGGTAAAGAATGGAGTTCGACCAACTTGGCAGGAAGTTTCCAGATATGGTACGACTATCAAGGGATACTGGGCTCAATGGAATTCCCTTTGTCTTCGCGATGGCCTACTGCATCGGAAGTGGGAGAGCCCCGATGGAGTATCCGCAGTCGTCCAGTTGGTCTTGCCTAAAGCAAGAATCCACCAAGTGTTAGAAGAACTGCACAACAGCCCAACCGGAGGACATTTTGGAGTAACCAGGACTTTGGCTCGAGTAAGGGACCGATTTTATTGGGTAAACTGTCGCCGAGACGTAGAAGAATGGTGCAAGAGATGTGATCTGTGCTCTGCCAAAAAAGGGGCCAAAAACAAGAAGCCGTGGTAAATGGGTGCAATACTTATCCGGAGCACCATTCGAGGAGGTTAGCAGTGGACATTCTTGGACCATTACCTGTAACCGACCGTGGCAACAAGTATTTGATGGTGGTAATGGATTATTTTTCAAAATGGCCCGAAGCAGTACCCCTCCCCAATCAAGAGGCAGAAACAGTAGCCGAAGCGTTTATCGAGAATGTCATAGCTAGACATGGAGTACCCCTCGAGCTGCATTCCGATCAAGGAAGAAACTTGAATCAGAGCTGTGGCAAGAAGTAATGAAAATACTGGGGATCAAGAAAACCAGAACTACTGCACTTCACCCTCAGTCAAATGGCATGGTTGAACGTCACAACAGAACCATATGCCATTACCTGTCTAAATTTGTGTCTGAAAATCAAAGGGACTGGGACAAATTGCTCCTGTTCTTGCTGTCATATCGAAGTTCCCAGTCATGAGTCAACTACCTATCTTATTTGTCTCTGGAAGAAATTCTGAAGCTGCCTACTGACCTCAACGGCCATCCCCTAGCAGAAAATCAAAACGACCGCCCGAATATTGTGGAAAACTGCAAGAGATTGAACCGGATCCATCGATTTGCCAGCGAGAAGCTAACATGCACAGCGACAAAATGAAACAGTATCGACACTACATCAACAGAGATTTCGTTTAAGCCTAGTGCAGTATGGTTGTACCAAAGGACAAAGGAAAATCCAAAGCTTCAGAGCAACTGAGGTCCGTACACCATAATAAAGAAATAAATTCTCCGCATCCAATTACTCCAAGAAGCAAGCCGAAGGTGGTCCGCTCCATCTGGAGAGCTCCCAAGGTTATACAGGACATAATCCACTCGTCTGGTTGTGTCGTTCGAGGATCCACTGCAGACTGAAGACAGTGTAATTGCACCTATCACCTTAAAGAGGGGACAATGGACATTTGTAAAAGTCACATTTCTGACAGCTGACATTTATTAAGTATTAATTTACATACTCAATTTATTTACGCTTTCCACCTAGCTGTTAGTAAAGAATTGTATGGTGACATATTGAATATTCGATGTCAAAAGAATTTTTATAAATGTCGAAACTATAAATACTGGTATTGTTGCCAGGATAGAATTAGTTATGTTTTGAATGTTACAGGTTAAGACCCACAGTTCCCTTTGTTACATAAACGTGTTGGACTTGAAGAAGTGAATCATTTAAAGATAAATTCTAACATAGTATTAATTTTGTTAATCATAAGAAACAGGCAGATGCTGCTAGACGTTAGAGCAGCGGGAAACCCGAACAACAATAACGCTAGCAGGATCCCCATTATGATCAAGTCCGCGTCCGCCATTACCAGATCCTCCGACACAAACCTCAAGCTGAAGTCCAGCATGCACCTGGACAACAGCTGCCCGAACCTGTTGGCCATGAAGAGGAGCGGTAGCAACTTGTCGCAGACCACTGCCAACACGCACTGCCAGACGCTGTTCAAGAACAACAACATATTCGCTCGCGACGAGCTAAACAGCAAATTCGACCGCCACCTAGAGAACCAATGCACGAAACTGCGGGAGGAGATGTTGAAAGTGCAGTCCAATTCGCTGAAGGGAGCACGCGGTATTGTCGAGGAAGCTCGACGCCGTCACCAGGGGAGAAGAGGGAGCTCTCGAAGCAGCTGGCGACGGCGCAGAAGGAGAACCGAGCGGCGAAGCAGCAGCTGGAGGAGCTGTTACAAGAAAAGGTAAGGAATCTACATATTTTTTTATCTAAGACAAGTACACATTTTTTACACAGTACAAAGTAACTGCTCTTGAACGATTCCGTTATTACTTGTATTTTATACTCTTTATTCTATGTCAAATACAGCTTGTCTTGTGATCGAACCTGTACTTTCAAAGAAGATATTCATATTTAATCATTCAAACTGTTACACCAAAATCAGTCAATAGAATTGACTGTTATAGGGAATCGTTTCATTAAAGCCGCTTAGTATGGTCTCTCAAAAATCTTTGGAAAACATTTTATACAACAAAAAAACAGCTATTTTCTTAAACAAAAACTTCAGCTGTCGTCTTCAATAAAAACTGAGAAACTAATTTTCACGTTTTACCAGTTAGCTGAATATGGTTGTACTGAAGTATATTTTCACAGGTAAATAAAAAAAACAACGTTTAATTCATTCATGGGTTTCATAGCCATATAATGTAAATTTTGTAAATTTTTTAAGTCTATTATTTATGAAAAATATGTAATTTGATGTATGCTTGAAAAGTTTAAAAAACGCTCTTTTCAAACATGTTATGGCCAACTATAGTTTTCATTTAAAAATATGTAGGTTTGGTCCATATTTCAAAAACTGTTAATCACAGCAGACAACTAGTAACGCCACTGAATCCCAGACAGAAAAAAAACCTATCGGATAGTATTGTAACAATATCAAAATCATTCAAATTGTGAATTTCCTTCAAATAAGTTGCTAAGGTTCGCGAAAACAGTTCTTTCTATCTCTTGTAATAACCGAAAATAAAAATAGAAACGTCGAAAATCGTACACTCTGTACAGTTTCGGAGATTATCGTTGGTCGGAATTACTAAAATATAATGCGCCTAATATAATATAACCTAATATTCAAATCTGTTATAGAAATATCCCAATTTGAAATTGTAAAAAACTGTTTTTTAAAGTATTATAACCAAAATAGTTGAAATGTTACACTTCACAGATTCATATTCACAAATTTAACGGTTTAATTAAGTTTCTCAGTGTATTGTAAAATAGTAATAAAATGACACACTGTGGCTGTATCTAAGCAATTCTGACTTGGTAATAATTCTTAATGTGTTTTCTTAAAGGCAGTGTTCAATATGTGCTTTTGATATATAGGTAACCCAGTGTTATGGACAAATAATAATAATCATAATAGTAATAATAATAGAATTTCCTCCCCCTCGCCTGAGCCTAATTTCTGCTGCAGGCGGAGATGCCATATCAAGACATCACTGTCTGCAGCAGGAATGGGTGAATGTTTCCCAGCGTTTACGCTGAGAAGTGTGACCATAAAGTCGGCGAAATAATAATAAAAGTTCCGTGACCCACTACGAGCTCATAAATCCAATTAATAGACCCAGAATACCTAAACTCAGGAATGTCAACAAAGCACATGACAATAGCCGGTGCCAACAGTATTCTACAACAATACTTGGATGGCACCAAGTATTGTTGGCAAAAGGCACATTTGGATGTGTATTGTGCATCAGCACTCATCCTTGAATTGAACGGACAGCAAGTATATACGCCGAACCCCAACCGAAGGAACAAGGACAGTGATGCCCAAATGTGGAGGAAGAGGCTTGAGAAGAACATCGACGAGCACAGAGCTGACGCTGATGTCCTCAGTGAATTTCTAGCAGAAAATAACTCTCGAAGAGTCATGGCTAAAACACAAGCCATAGCTATAAAGGCGCAGATATATCTGAATAATGCAGACCATAGGCAACAACTATTGAACTTCAAAGATCTTCTAAGACAAAAGGCGAAAGCGAAGGGTGGCAGGCTACGTAGATACAACAAGCTGTCAAAAAGAAAACAACTGAATGCTGCATTCTATAACAACCAAATGGATTGAGGAAATTGAAGCACACAACGAAAAAACAAAATGACTATCGGAATTATTGCCGAAGAGGACGTAACCTCGGCAATCAAGAGGACCAAGAACTGGAAAGCACCAGGCCCCGATGGGATACACAATTTCTGGCGAAAGCACCTACCTGCATCTCATGACATTCTGGCAAAGTATTTCACGGAGGCGATCAACGATCCGCATGCCGTTCCTGAATTCCTGATGACAGGCAACACGTTCATGCTTTTCAAAAAGGGTGATGCTGCACAACCGAAGAAATACAGACCCATCACGTGCATATCCATAATATATAAGTTATTCTCGTCCATCATCAATGAAAAAATGTATCGTCACTGCTTGGAAAACATCTTTGAGGAAGAACAAAAGGGATGCATCAGAGGCGCAGCAGGTTGTGAACATCAACTGACAATCGACGCTGTGATATTGAAACAGGCCCAAGTAAAACGGAGAAACCTGCATATGTGTTACATCGACTACAGCAAAGCGTTCGACTCGGTACCTCACGATTGGCTACTTAAAGTCCTGGTAATTTACAAAGTCTGCCCTCCGATAAGAGCTCTTCTCCAACATCTTATGCAGTCATGGAAAACAAACAACAAAAAAACAAATTTGGGTCTCTGGAGGGAACACAGGTCAAGTTGGGATCAAGAAGGGAATCTTCCAAGGGGATTCACTTTCACCGGTTTGGTTCTGTCTGGCACTCAATCCATTATGTACACTACTCAATAAAACAACAGCTGGGTACAAGATCAACATGAGAAGCCGATCAACACTCACTCACCTGCTCTACATGGATGATCTAAAACTATTAAGTGGGTCCAAGGCAAATCTCCAGGCTCTCATTGAAACTACTAGGACCTTCAGCGATGACATCAAAATGTCCTTTGGCCTGGATAAATGCGCCACACTGAGTATTGTGAAGGGAGCACCTGATAACAACACAGAAGTGTATGCCGACATCATCAACTGCCACAGGAAGAGCAATACCACCGTTACATGGGAATGTGTCAAGATAACAAGATTAACCACACACAACTGAAAAAAGAATTCCAAGAGAAATATAAGAACCGGGTGACAAAGTTGCTGAATACGCTTTTATCTGGAGGTAATCTTATCAAAGCCATCAACTCGTGGGCTGTCCCAGTGTTGACATATTCTTTTGGAATCGTCAAATGGTCCGTTACTGATCTCGATGAGCTCGACCAACTTACGAGGCGGCTCCTAACTAAGTTCAGGCACTAACACACTAACTCTTCCGTGATTAGACTACCTGCCTCGAAGACGAGGTGGAAGGGGTCTATTGAACATCAAAAATCAGTGCCTTAATCAAGAAGCTTCCTTAAGAGGAAAACTGCTAACGAACAGGGATCCGCTAATAACAACAGTAGCAAGAGAGGACGCTGGATACACGCCTTAGAGCCTCAGATGTGAACTTATCCCGGTCGATGTACCAACAGAAGAGGAGCTTCGGACACAGTAGATGGAACATGCTTTACAGGGCCGTTTTCCAAAAAAGCTTCAGCCAGACTACATTGACAAAGATAATTCATTAAAATGGCTTACCGACGGCTATCTGTACCCCGAAATTGAAGGCTTCTTAACTCCCATCCAGGACAGGGTTATAAAAACAAGAAACTACCAGAAGCATATCCTGAGAGACAACATCGAAGACCGATGTAGAAAATGTGGATCTGCATGCGAAACTGTAGAACACATAATAGGAGGGTGTCCAGCGCTAGCAGAGTCAGCATATATCGGCAGGCACAACCAACTTTCGAAGATGGTCTACCAACAACTGGCACTCAAGTATGGCCTGTTAGCGACGGCTCCGCCATACTACAAATATGCCCCGGAAGCTGTGTTTAAGTCGGAAACAGCAGTGATGTACTGGGATTGGCTAATCATCACCGACCGAACAGTGGACTTCAACCGACCAGATATTGTGCTGATCAACAAAGACCAACGAAGCCACAAGCGACAAAGACCAAAACGACAAAGGAATCACATCGACATCGCAGTGCCACTTACTCACAACATTCAGAAGACTGAACGGGAGAAGATCGCGAAATACGAAAATCTATCAATTGAGCTGAAGCGCCTATGGAAATATATACGACCAGATTCGCCAAGAATATCGCGGCATTAGGACTGTCTTATAATATTATTAGAAATGGCCCGAAGGCAGTTGTACCAGTGGCGGTGCGTGATATTTCAGTTAGCCATATCTGAAAACGACGCATGGGACCCACTTCACTTTTTAGGTGATGACTATACACCTCTTACAGAAAGGATTTATAGTGAAAAAACCGTCAGCAAAGTTTGCGAAAAAATTTTCAAAAACACTGAGCAGTCCCTGGGTTCTCAGTAACGCTCTGTGGAATATTTGCAGTATATTTATTTTCATAATCTAGAAACAAATATAAGGAGACGTTTTTCGATTTGTTACAAAATATTTTTGTTTCAAAAAGTTATGGCCATTTTAATTTTGGGAAACAAAATGTTCCTATGCAATTGTTTCCCAGCGCTTATGCTGAGAAGTGTGACTATAAAGTCGACGAAATAATGAAATTTCTGTCACTTTTCTGTCTTCAACGTTATATTAACTTGAATGTTATTTTGTCACCCTCAGTATTCCTCCCAGTACTGATTTACAATTTATGAAGCTGAGTGTCCCTTTCTTGATTGGCGCTTTCTAGGTTCCTAGTCAAACATCGACAGATTCTTTTATTAAATACCTCACCTGCAGATTGTGACCTGACTGCCATCTATTGATAAGTATTACATTTTTTAGGTTTATACATGAAACATATGTCGAAACATTTTCGAACATATGGGTGGTCGAAATGTTCCGGAACGATTGAAAATATAAAGGAAAACGGAAAGAAAAGATACGCGTCTAACATTTTGTTGAATTCTTCTAAACTCCAAAATTAAACCTCATACCCTTCCAAATTAGTGGGACGGGGACAATATCAAAATTTCGAATGGCAATTCCTATTCTTATTGCTTGTTCTTCAAATATTTGAAGAACAAGTTGTATCACAAGAAAAATGACGACGTTTTTCGGCATACACCACTTATTTTAAATAATCCCATAGAAAAAACGGTGCAGGCAGCCTAACATATCCCCGATTACCAATCGAGCCCAGACTACCATCTCATTCAGGAAACGGTTTAAAAAAAAAAAAAGGTGTCCCCCCCCCCCCCCCCCGGGGATAGAGGGGTGCCCACAAAAGAGATTTTCCTCAACAATGTCTAGAATACTATTTCTTAAAAATCATCATGAGAAAAATAAATTGAGAAACCAACTAATCTTGACGATTTGAAAAACAAAATAACCCGTGATTGCCGCTACACTAACCCCAGAAGATGTACTTACGGTCCTCATATAGAATAAAAGTTTTTAAGAAGGTGCCTGTATGAGTTCTGTCACGGAGAAAGTGTCTGCCAGTTTAAGCATCTTTTATAATACTTTTACAGTTATTGCATTTACACAATAATTAGTGAAACCTCAAAAAAGTTGTTGCAAATATTTTACAAATGCGAATACAAATTAAGGAAGATCCAAAAAAATACAGTTCCATTTGCAAAATTATTATATAACTTGTAGCATTTTTAATCATGCTGTATAATTGATTATAGAACTTTTTTGATATAGAAACTGATCTATTTAACAATTTTTCTGAACTATCACCAGACAATATAATGCTTGTCTATGGAATTGTGTAACATCAGGTTTGTCTCATGCGTCACGGTACTAAGAATATTACAGAATCAAGGAGAATTGATAAGTGAACTTCTCTGACATAAACGCGAACTAAATATGAGAGTGAGGGGTGAACTAATCGCGAGCGAATTGATGAGAAAGCTAGCAGATCGCTGTAATCAATATTACTATGAGAACTTGCGTTATAGCACAACCTGTTCTGTACGTAGATAAATTCACTTTTTTGACATAAAAATGCAACATACATATCGTAGGATGTTGCTCTTGGCCTAGCGTACCCTGTATATTAGACTCACTTCTATGCTCATTGTCTTCAGTTCGTGACTTCATCGCCAAAAGTTAAATAACATATTATTAGCATAAAGCATTGTAAAAATTAAATTGAGTATAAATTTTGTAAAAATTAAATTGATTGAAATAAAAAATATTGTATATATCTTAAAATAATATTTTATGAAAGTACATAGATGTTGTGAAGAAAAAGTAGGGAAATGTAAGACAGTAAACGATATAAACGAGATAAACTAATAAATTAGGTCTTTTAAAAGTATAGTAAAGAAAAATACCGGTAAGAATTCTAAGAATTTTGTTTATTGAAAGGCAACATAAAAATAAACTTATTACATATACAACAATTGCAACAACAGTTACTACATAATAAATCATCGTCATAATACCTAACTTTTGCAGTCCATATTACTGAAACGACTGGAAAACGCCACCAAGGAGTTTAAATGTAACACGAAGACCAAAAAGTTCGCTCTTGCCAAACTGGAGGAAGTCACAGCGAACGTTGAAACTCTTCAACAACAACTGGAGCAAGTCAGTCGCGACAAGGAAATTTTGGAGAATAAACTGAGGATGTTGGAGAGTGAGTATGAGAAATTACAAGAGCGTGTAATCATGAATCAAAACCAAGAACATTTCGGAAACTATCACGAGCACACCCCAGAAAGAGATCTGAACGGAAAGGAGAAGAACAGAAGATCTCTGAACGCTGAACAGGGTTTAAATAGTTACCAGTATGGGGATGTGAACTACAAAGTAAACAAAACGGTAAGCATATTAAAACAAACCAATTTAAAAACTGGACAAGTCTCATCTTAATTTAAATATGCCAACTTTTAGGTTTGTTGAATATAGTTAAGTTTATAGGTTATTTTGGTTTATTTCAAATTCACGTAATAATACAGTCATGACTAGGGTCCGGAAAGTATGCCACAATGCAGTGTCGGACTCATAATCCTTCATGTCATTGACGGAAGGACATATGAGAAACCAAAAAGATACGAGTAAAAATGTGTTAATAATGTACATACCTATCGCTTGTATCATTCAGAAACATCGACTGTCCTTATTGCTTGGGCGTACATTGCCATAACCAGTCGTTTTCTGCATTTCTTCTCGTTAAACGTGAGCGATTTGGCCTGTACATATAGTTGTAGAAGGAAAATGATCTTTCCATATCTACTGAAGTTAAAGTACAAATTCAACATAGTTCACATATGGCGTGTAAAATACAAAAACAAAAAAAAAATACCTCCTAAAAAAGCCAAAAAACAAAAAAACAATCACAAAAAAAACATTTAAAAAAAAACAAGGAAAAAAAAAAAAACAAAAAAAAACGGACATAGGACGACACACCACGCACATTTTTTTTCACGAATTTCGCACAGTTGTTTGTGTCACTAGCAGTTGTTTGTTGTCACTAACATCGGTATATTATTATTTTTTACATCCACAGAAGACAATGCACATGTTACTACTATTTCTATACTTTTAGCCGTTGTTTGGAAAACCCGTTTACTAGCTATCAATATCGGGGTGAAATATCTGAAACACCTAAAATTCGTATCAGAACAATAACAACCTTATTACTGCAAAAATCTGTTACTTTGTCCACTGTCAGCCACAGATATTTATTGCGTATCTCTTCTTTGATATTTCCTATGACCCTTTGATATGTCTTCTATAAATATGTGTGGCTACTAGACAATGGAAAATACAGATACATATTTAGCAAAAAAACGTCTAAAATGAAAATTGTAGACCACGTTCCGTCCACTACACAACTAGTGTTAGTAGGACGAAAGGCGCATAGCCTTTCGTGGACGAAAGGCGCATAGCAAAACATTATGCGCGAATGAAAATAAAATTCCTCTTTTCTAACAGTACCAGTAATATTTTGTTGTTGGATATTCGAATCTAAATGTCTTTCACACTCTCGGCGTCTGCGAAATATACGGGTGAGTCAGAAAGAATGGGACAAGACTAAACTGGAGATACTAGACACCAAAATATTATGATTGAGCTCAACATGCATTATACCAATGTCGCTAGTTTAAAAGATTCAGCATGTTCAAAGTTTAAATTTTATTCTGAAATTTCTCAATAATTAAGAAAGTTTTAATAGTATAAATCTGAAAACTGGTAGTTTGATGTTTTTTGGTGTGATAATTACGAATTTTAAGCTTATTTTGACATTGCTCCTAGAGGGCGCTAGTTTCACCGTATTATTTTGGTAAATTAAAACATATTTTTTTTAATCTGTTGAGTCATGCATAAAACAAGTCGAGAATCTAAAAAAACGCTCAATTCTACAGAGAAAAGGTACTCTTGTTTAGGTCGTCTAAATCTATCGATTTTTAAGTTATTTACATTTAAAGGTTGCAATGTATTTTGTTATAATTTTTTTATTCTTAAAAGATGAAAAGGTACGGAGAAGCAATCAAAGCAACAATAACTAACAATAACACTTATTGGTAATAGTGATAATGACAAACTTGAAATTTCTCAATAATTGAGAAAGTTTTGATAGTATAAATCTACTGTTTTATACATGACTCAACAGACAAAAAAAATATGTTTTGATTTATCAAAGTAATACGATGAAACTAGCGCCCTCTAGGTCAAAATAAGCTTAAAATTCCTAATTCTTACACCAAAAAACATAAAACTAAAAATTTTCAGATTTATACTATCAAAACTTTCTCAGTTATTGAGAAATTTCAGAATAAAATTGAAACTTTGAACACGCTGTATTCTTAAACCAGCGACATTAGGTATAAGGGATGTTGAGCTCAATCATAATATTTTGGTGTCTAGTATCTCCAGTTTAGTCTTGTCACATTCTTTCTGACTCACCCTGTATATCGACGACTGCAAGGAATACGTAAAATATGTGATCTGTCTATTGTAAACTCCTCGTAATTTTCGTACCATTATTGCAGATGCACACAAAATTAGATAATATGTAAATACACTACACGAACTTACGAGTTAGTGTCTCATAACACATAAAAATATTTTGAACTCGACGTTCTACCGTCCATCCGCTCACATCGAGATAACGTAAAACGCTACGGAATCGGCGCACACATTGTGGCGGAACTGCATTTATATAGCCTATCTACCCGCACGGGATTGGGGTACTAGAGTCCAACGTGAGTTACCAGGCACGGTCAGTGGCGTACGTATGCACGGGCAAGAAATACACGCGTACGTAATTTACAAGGCGCTTAAAAAATACGGTTTATACTTTAATTATAATAAGAGTTGTATAGTGCCAACCCTGCGTTGTGTCCCACTTTCCGCACTCTAGTAAGGACACTAGTGTCAGATATCAATAGACAACAAAACATGGTATTGTTGAGAAAACTGCATATACCTATTATTAAACTTCGGCTTTATTAACTTTTTGCATCCTATTACCTAGTTCTCTGTAATGGTTAAAAATCCTGAATAAGTGTAAGTAGATGTAAAATCCTCTCCATAGATGTAAAATTAACGATGTGAAGTTGACACTATATCTAGTGAAAACGATACTCAGTGTAAATATGCAATTATCAATATCAATATTTCAATCTTACTTCCAAAATATACAAATGTGTATATTTTTTAAACGCTATATCTAGTATTTCGGACAACTTAGATTTGCGCCTAACTCTTACACTATACTTTACGGTCGTCCATTAATCACGTGATGTTTTTTAGCAACTTTTTAATCCCCCACGATACGTGGCGATACGAGGTTTTAGACTACCCCCCCCCCCCGCCCTACCAAAATCAAGGGGATTTTTTTTTGTACAAAGTATCTTAAAAATTTTCGGAATATTATCTTTAAATACAGGTATAATCTGATTTAATTCTGGAATATTAAAGGCACCGTGATAAAAATATCCAGACAAACATTAAGGTTAAGACGGCGGGCGGGGAAATCGCTGCCTGGCAACGGCGAATCAAGGTCACGCGCCGCTTTTCGGTTTAGAAAACGCGCGTTCAGCGAAACAATAAATACACGTGATATCTCACTACACCCCTCCCACCCCCCTTGGGAGTTCGTGAGTTAGTTCGTGATTTTTTCCGAACCCCCTCCCCTCCTTTCGATCCTCACGTAATTAATGGACGATCCCTTTGACATGCAACGAAAAACGTGTACATTTTTTTAGAACACAAGTTTCATGGGTTCTGTCTCCCAAACGGAATTAGATATGAAGAAAATCCAAGTGAAAATCCAACAGCTGGAGAGAAACCTGGAAAATTTTAACGTCACCAGATCCGAATTTAATTTTCGACATACGGAGAGAGATGAGGTACCTGACGCTCTACCAAATAATGTATGGAACAAAAATCTAAATTATTTCGAGCACAGTTAAACGCTATGTTGACAAAATCCTCTGGCAGGTTGATTTCTGAATTTAAAATTAAACTTAAAAGTACATTTTTGAAAAATACCCCAAAAACTTTATGGGATACAAAGTCAGTTGTATGTAATTTTAGTATGGAAATAAACTACGAATTTTCTAAGTTCAACAAATGCGCTTTACTTGTATGGTTTCCAATAAGAATTTTTCTAGTCAGAACGAGGATATTCTCCTGAAATCATTGATATATTAATTTTGATTTTGATGGCAATATTTTCCCCAGACTTTTAGAACACAATGTGTGTAACACATACACGATGACATTTTTTCGACATGATGACATTTTTTCGTAGAGACTGCATTGTTAACTTCGAAACCGTAAAAAACGGTATGATATCAGTTATATTAGAGAAAAATTATTTTATGGTTCATGAAAGTGTCGAGTTCAGATTTCATTCCCACAGTTTTGTGTAATTTAGGAAAAGTCCTGAAAAAAAGACGACCATTTAATTTTTTTTAGAATTTCAGAATGGAATAGGTGATGAAATGGTGGAATATAACCTGAAAACGGATGTATTTTCCGATATACTTTCATAGGAAAATAAACTCTTGCCTTCTACTACAGAATAACCTCTTAAAATAATGACATTAAGAATAGCATGAATATAATGAATAAAATTAAATAGTGACATTAATATATGTATATGTATATACATAGGTATTTTTAACTAAAATAGATTTCTTAATTAGTCCGACATAAGCTTGTCCCTTCGCGGAAACAACACGGACACCCAGAGGACCGATGAAGAGAACGATGTTTCGGAAACTCCGTTTCTGGTGAGCCCAAGATTCAAGTACTGGGGTGGCCGAGCGGGAGACATGGTAGGAAGGAAGGAGCAATTCGCAAAGGTACCGTAATATGCCAGTTGATGGAGAAAAATAAACTACATGATTTGGAAAAAAAGTCATTGTAAAGGTTTTATTGTTTTAATCGATTCAGTTATGATCTAATACGACTATCCCGAGGTTATACCCCTCCGCCGAGGTGAGGTTCGGTAACTATGTAGATAAGTGACCCGTGGTTTATTCGAAAAGATTCCTTATTTTTCTAAAAATTATAGGCATTTTCTCTGACCTGTTTTTCGAGTAATTTTAAACACTTCACAATGTTAAGTGAAGTGTTTAAAATAATAAAAACTGTACAATGAATTATTTCCAAATTCAACACCGTCTGACTGAATAATAAATAAATATTATTTCGCCGACTTTATAGTCACACTTCTCAGGGGACACGCTGGAAAAAATTCACCCATTCCTGCTGCAGACAGTGACGTCTTGAAATCGCATCCCGACCTGCAGCAGATATTATTAGGTTCAGGCGAAGGGAGGAAATTCATCCTGTCCCAAAACCTTTCTTATAAAGTAGCAAGTTTGTAACAACATTGCCTTCTGGCCATTTCTAATAATATTATAACACAGTCCTAATGCCTCGATGTTCCTGGTGAATCTGATCGTCATCACTCTCTCTGCCGATGTTACTAGGGTGTACGTCTCCACCTTCTCCAGTTTCCATAGGCGCTTCAGCTCGATTAACAGATTTTCGTATTTCGCGATCTTCTCCCGTTCAGTCTTCTGAATGTTGTGGGTAAGTGGTACTGCGATGTCTATCATGATCCCTCTTCGTTGTTCCTTGTTGATCAGCACAATATCTGATCGGTTGAAGTCCACTGTTCGCTCGGTTATGATTAGCCTATCCCAGTGAATCACTGCTACTTCCGATATTATTTCGCCGACTTTATAGTCACACTTCTGAGCGTAAACGCTGGGAAACATTCACCCATTCCTGCTGCAGACAGTGATGGCTTGATATCTCATCCCCGCCTCCAGCAGAAATTAGGCTCAGACGAGGGAAGGAAATACAGCCTACCCCAAAACATTTCTTACAATGTTACATGTTTGTAATAATATTGTCTTCTGGCCATTTCTAATGATATTATAAGATAGTCCTAATATCACGATGTTCTTGGCGAATCTGGTCGTCATCACTCTCTCTGCCGATGTTACTAGGGTGTACGTCTCCACCTTCTCCAGTTTCCATAGGCGCTTCAGCTCGATTAACAGATTTTCGTATTTCGCGATCTTCTCCCGTTCAGTCTTCTGAATGTTGTGGGTAAGTGGCACTACGATGTCTATGATGATCCCTCTTCGTTGTTCCTTGTTGATCAGCACAATATCTGATCGGTTGAAGTCCACTGTTCGCTCGGTGATGATTAGCCTATCCCAGTGCAACTGTCTTCCGATATTATTTCGCCGACTTTATAGTCACACTTCTGAGCGTAAACGCTGGGAAACATTCACCCATTCCTGCTGCAGACAGTGATGGCTTGATATCTCATCCCCGCCTCCAGCAGAAATTAGGCTCAGACGAGGGAAGGAAATACAGCCTACCCCAAAACCTTTCTTACAATGTTACATGTTTGTAATAATATTGCCTTCTGGCCATTTCTAATGATATTATAAGATAGTGCTAATATCGCGATGTTCTTGGCGAATCTGGTCGTCATCACTCCCTCTGCCGATATTACTAGGGCGTACATCTCCACCTTCTCCAGTTTCCATAGGCGCTTCAGCTCGATTGATAGATTTTCGTATTTCGCGATCTTCTCCCGTTCAGTCTTCTGAATGTTGTGGGTAAGTGGCACTGCGATGTCTATGATGATCCCTCTTCGTTGTTCCTTGTTGATCAGCACAATATCTGGTCGGTTGAAGTCCACTGTTCGATCGGTGACGATTAGCCTATCCCAGTACATCACGGCAACTTCCGTTTCCAGTACGACTTCCGGGTTATATTTGTAGTATGACGGAGCCGTCGCTAACAGGCTATACCTGAGTGCCAGTTGTTGGTGGACCATCTTCGCAAGTTGGTTATGCCTGCCGAGATATGCTGACTCTGATAGCGCGGGACACCCTCCTATTATGTGTTCTATAGTTTCGTCTGCAGATCCACATGTTCTACATATGTCTTCGACGACGTCTCTCAGGATATTCTTCTGGTAATTTCTTGTTTTTATAACCCTGTCCTGAATGGCAGTCAAGAAGCCTTCGGTTTCGGGGTACAGATAGCCATCGGTAAACCATTTTAACTAATTTTCTTTGTCGATGTGGTCTGGCTGTAGCATTTTCGGAAAACGGCCCTGCAAGGCATGTTCCATCCACTGAGTAGCATCTCATATGGTTAATGAGATGCTACTCTTCTTTTTTGGCATTGCTTACTTTTTAATACAGTGGAAAAAATCCGTTCAACTCAAATTGCTTTTCGGATCTAAACAATGTTCACAAAAATGTCCAAAGACACGCGAATATCAAAGGACATTTAACAGAGCTGATTAAAGAAAAAAGTTTCGGTAAAACTCGTATTGAGCACAGTCTGGACAATCAGTCAAAAATTAATGATAGGCTGCGCACATGAGCTTGGTCTAGTCCTTGCTTGGTAGCAAATAAGTAGACCAGACATTATCTGTTTTTTAATGAGATCGTTTTGACTTTTGCCATAAGATCCCTAGTTTTTATTGAAATGCATATGGAACATCGTAAGAAATGATAATTTAGATATGCGCGAGTTGAAAAAGTTGTGGAAAATTTGTCACTAGACAAAATGTAAAAATAAAACCTCTGTAAAAAAAATATCTGTCTTTTTTCTCATTTTCTTCTAGATAATTTGTTAAATATTCATTGTAGAGTAGAGTTAGAGAAAAATATTCTTTTGATTGACAAATGATCTGGATCGAGTTGAGATGAATTGGCAGGTGAATCGGATCGAGTTCAATTGATGTGGCGGGTGAATCGGCTTGATTTGAATCGAATGTAACTGAATCGTATTAGTTTGAATTGAATCAGATTGTATCGGAACAACGTAACCGCATTGAATTAGATAAAATTTAAATAATTTTAAACCGAATAACGATTGAATTATTTTAATTGAATGAGTTGAAAGGATGTAAGGAAGTTGATTAAACTGAGCTGAATTGAACTAAATCTCGAAAAAGGATTATGTTATATACAAATCGTATAATTCTTAGGTTAAAATTAAATGGTGTTTTGTAAGTTTGTAATTGCAGACTGAGTTTTTCTTGGGTTTCCATAATATTAAGTCCAAATGCCGGCCTCCGCGTGCTCTTTCCCAAATAATAAAGTTTTAGTTTATTTGTTGATTAGGCGATACGTCATGATTTAATAAAAATATATTATCCTATCCCCATCCAAAAACAATAAAAAACAAATAAATAAATAACCAAAAACAATAACATTCATACTTCCAACTGACCATTGATCTATCTCTGTATACTCATTCATCCATCTATTCATTAAATTATCAACATACGTATCCTATTATTTCTCAATCCACCCTAACACAATACTTAGGTCAAATCCTGACAAATGATCCAATTATGTAGTCATATTTGAAGCGCTTCCCCGCAGTACACTATCAATAGTAAACATATACACATGTTTAGTATCATAATATATCTTAATGATATTCCAGATTCAAGCGTTGGCTACAAAGATGCACGAGAAGGTCCGTTTCTTAGAGAATATAAGAGAAACTTCTGAAAGTGCTCAGGAGGAAACGGAGGTGGACGATGAGTATTCCTCCCGAGAATCTTTGGATGACGTGCGACAGCCCGAGAGGATAGTCAGCAGTTCGGCAGCGTTTCAAAACTTTTTTAAAGAGTCTACATTCATCGGAATCCATGAAAAGACAGTTTGGTACTCAAAGCGATTTGTATTTTTGAAAAAATTTCGATGTGGTTGTTCTCATTAAACCGCGTGATCCCTCTTGTTTGTTTTATTTACTTTTACCTAGTTTACGAAAGTAAAAGTTAGGAACTTTGCTATTTAGCTTAACTTTAAATAAATATAAGAAATTTTAAAAAAATCCGTGACAAAACACGTTTTCCACTGATACAGAAATGCCTTTGTTCAACGTGCTCGTTGAATTTATCGCCAACTGCATTGTCATCATCGGGAGATTATTTAATTAATATCCCGATATTTTCAGAAATTAAACTAATGCAGTAGGTATTTCGACTATATTTGATATGAAACCACCGACCAAGTAGACTAAGCGTAGCCCTACAATCTGTATAAAAATAAGCGAATCCAAATTCCGGGGTTGAGACGTGTGGAGGGAAACACAAGCCCCGACAATTTAATCAGGACCGCATTTAAGAAAATCAAACCATGACTAGATTTTAATTTATTCAAATTAATAATATATAAATATTGCTTTAACTTAACTATGATTCACTATTTTATCACTATTCAGTAGGAAAGCGGTCGAGGGCACATAAAACTGAAATCTGACAGTACCTGTACACTGTACAGTATTATTTATTAAATTACATTTTTAATTTCTTTCATTTTTTTAATTCTTAAGAAAACTTAAGAACGTTTCAGGTCCGTACACATTCGGTTTTGCAGTTTTGATGTTACAATCCACTGAATCCTCCACCATGCATTTACTCATGATTTTTCATTTTATAAAAAAAAATTGATAAACAATGGTAGATTCACCCGGCAGGCTCTACGAACGTCTTAAGGCGGCTACTCACGGCGGTTGATGCGA
Organism: Aromia moschata; assembly: GCA_029963805.1. Taxonomy (NCBI): domain Eukaryota; kingdom Metazoa; phylum Arthropoda; class Insecta; order Coleoptera; family Cerambycidae; genus Aromia; species Aromia moschata. The sequence continues at coordinate 573,044 of JAPWTK010000288.1, read as the reverse complement.
TTCGTTGATGCGATTCGTCGGTTCACTTCGTTTAAAACGCGCATCGACGAACCGACGCATTACATCCTACTCATTATGCATTGATTCACTTCGCTTCGATGGTGCATGGAAATTCGTCCATTGTGCGAACTGAGACCACGAAGCTTCAATCAGTGCTGAAATGATAGCCTCGATAAGTTTGAAAGAGAGTTCCTTTTTTCCTTTTTTAATTCGCCGATGTTATCAGTTCCCATTTCTTCAGCAATGCTTTTGAAAGCATCATGCACCTTATTTCGATTTTTTTTTGGTTTTTTATCACTTGGATTCCATAAACACGGATGTGGTTGTATTTTTTCACAAATGAGAAAACAATATCAACATTTCATTCCATCTCGACAAAACATGCGCGACGCACTGTTTTAATCAACGAATGAATCACGAATGTGATCTGACACCCATTCGTCGACTTCGGTCACTTCGTCACTTCATTCACTTTTTCTTTGATGATTCGTCCAAAAACCGACAACACAGCGAGGCGCCGCACAACGAATCGCATCGGCGCATCGCATCATACCCACTAAGCAATAATTCGTGAATCATTGCGACGAATGGACGCATCAACGAATAGTGAGTAGGCCGCTTTAAATGAGTCTACGAACCCGGGCCTTGCTATGAGCTTCCGCAGCGCTCATCGATTGCCTATATGGCTTGGTTTGGTTGATCTGTGATTTCAATCAATTTCCCAAAAAGGTTACTATATGTCCTTTATGAGCTTTTTTGATTTATTGTCCCTTTGTGGAATGGAATGAAACGTAGCTTCATGGAAAATAAATATGTTCATGTGACAATATGGTTGTATGATGGTTGACAAGCAGAATTTATTTGGCGTCGACCATTTGTTTATTTTCCAAAGCCTACCAAGAAAGGCAATCAAATTGCTGATATTGCAGAATGATATTGTCAGTGTCAGTACTTTTGGCCTTAAAAAAGGGGTTGTTTTTATAAAATAAATATTTTATTACGCGTTATTTATTTAAGTATTTATTTTTTAACTGATTTATCATACGACTTACTAATATCATTTTCATCTACAATCTGACAAAACTCCGACGAAAAATATGGATTGATGACGTTATTTCGTATAAGTTCTCTATACTTCTTACACTCGCCTTGCCATCTCTTAATTTTGCCGGCCATGTCAATTTTCTTCTTCACACATTTGCATATCGGAGGCTCCACTATTTCACAAACAATCTCCTTCATGGACTTTACACCTTCGGAATCACTGTCATTTTCTTTCAACATTTTTTCTAAATTGTTCAGTAGCTTGGTACCGCTACCGAAATTGATGAAAAACATCATTACATCTGCTAAGACCTTTTTAATCCCCGCAAAATCGGTCAATTTCTTGATCACTCTGGATGTGGTATAAATCAGTTGTTTAACGTCTTCGCGCTTGTATTTTGCGAGACACATCTGTTCTTCGAGAAGACCAGTGTTCAGGTAACGATTGGAATAGCTATCGAACACATTACGTCTAATTTTCACCACCTTCACTCTACCATCGTTGACATCATTGCATTCCGTCACTGTTACGTCCTTATCTTTTGTCACGGTCTTCCTTTTCGTATCGACCATGTCGTCGGTCCAAAACAAGTAACCGGACATATTTCTGTTTACAACGAACATTTTCTTATATACCATTTTCTTGTAATGGTTGCAGTTGTAGATATTGAAAGGTCCTTTGATATAATTCGCATTTCTTCTGCAGTTGCCTAAATAATCGCAGCTAAAGTGTTTGTTGTAGCTATCTTGGGCATGTAAAAATGTCTCTGAGTTATAAAAGTTTTCTTCATTGAACGGTTTTACATTTATTAAGCATTTGTACTTGGAGTTGCATCTCGGACATGTCTTGTTGAACATCACGCTATTTTTCTTCACCGTGGTCAGGATGTCCTCGCCAATGTTTAGATATATCGTATCTTTTATGTCCATCTTAAAAATCGCATCCTTTAGCATAACTTCTAACGAATTATCGTGTGTGTACAGTACGGTAGCATAATTCGGGTGTTGATATTCGAAGCTCAAAGAAACATAAACGTAACCGCTGGCTAGCTGCTTAGCGACGTGAAGAGTACTAGTAATTTTGGTGCCATCGGCGAACTTTACCTGCTGTTTTCCGTGTCTGTCGAAGTAACTTCTAAGCCCGTCGCTTCTCTCGTAATAAATTTCTTGTGCGAAGAAGTCCTGTTCGTCCGTGATGTGGAACAGTCTCTTCTGCGTTACCCTGCCGTTCTCCAGGCAGATCCGATTACCGTTGAACTTCAATAGAGTATGCTTCAAGTAGGGAACTTTGACTTGTTGCAGCATATTAACAAGGTCAGGATTTAAAACGTATCCCTTTTTCGTGCGAAACTGCCCTCTTCTGCTGATACTCGGATATGCGGTTGCTCCTTCTTCTTCTACGTTGGAATTCTTCTTCATTATCCTATTTAATTTCTTCCTGTAATCGTTAATCGTTTTGCAATGACAAGGACGGATACGCCATTTTCTAACGAGATCAGAATTGACATCTAACTTTTCAAAGTCGATTATATCGCCATTGGATTTTAGTATCCTGATGGTGCCATCAATATGCTTAATCAATATATAACCATCTCTCGCGAAAAGTCGAAATTCTTCCTGTTGTATCAGACTGCTGTCTAAATTCTTCGTTAAAAATTCTTGTTTTACCTCCACATAGGTACTTTTCACTTCTGACGGATAGAAGCTAACATAGAGTCCGTTCGGCCAAGCTATTCTAGCATCGAACATGCGTTTCACTCTTGATGGTTTCTGCTTTTTGGGGAGATACCTTTTCGTGAATGATTTAAAATTCTTCTTTTGTATAGCCTTGTGAAGCACGCGGTTCAGTATATTGGTAAGGGGTATCTTGACTTCTGACTTCAATCTTTTTAGGTGCGTCAAGTTATTGCTAACCTTATAAATCGGAATATTTAACATTGTAGCCTGTTTGAGGCAATCGAAGATGGCCTCATTATCTCTTACCTCCAATGTATTATCGACATCCTCTTCCTCAATTTTTAAATTGTGTTCTTCTAAACCGTTAAAATGATCCCTGTCGATGGACAAGACCATTACTTCATCTTCAACTCCTAATACGATCTCAGGTTCCTCCTCTAAATTTTTTTCCGACAGTTTTTCTTCGAGCATGCTCGGTTCGTCAATTTCAGATTGCGATGTCTTTCTTCTGCTTTTTCTGAGATCGGAATTTAGCACAATAAAAGTAATAATTGTACCATCAGCTAAATGCATGTGGAAAGTATAATCGTCACATAAATAAAACTTATTTGAATGTAATACCAAACTATTGGCCTTAGAACTCAAGCTGACAGTGCATTTGGGCTCTTCATCTAAGAATCGTGTATTTTCCACAATTACTTTAACATCATCATGACTGTGAAAAGTAGTTTTAGCGCCCCTTACCTGAAAATATTGTACACCCAGATCATATGCTAGAAATGTTTGTTCTTTCTGAGATTTTTTTACACTCCTCTATTATACGTGAACTATGTGGATAATTCATTAATTCTTGTAATAACTCTTCAAAAGACACGCTATCCTCGTTAAATTTCTGTTTTTCTTCTTCGTTCTCACTCTTTATTGTGGAATCAAGCAGGTGGCTATATTCCTGAAACAACTGAAGTTGGTTTATTCTCTTAACTCCTTTGCACACTTCTATTTCCTCGCATTTTCTGAAATACTTGGGGGGTTTGTTTTTATCCAGCCAGTCCGCCTCCTGCACACTGACATATCTACAGAAGTCCCTTAAACAGATGGGCGTTACCAAGGACTGATCGAAAATTTTAGTTTTTATTCCGAATTCATCCAAGCAATCAGAAAACTGTAGAAGTAGGTTATCTGTACCCGGCGAAAACTTTTGCTCCATATACGAAAACTGATTTTGTGCTTTATAAATTTCTTGTATGAGAACATCGGGAGGTAATTTTTCCTTCCAAAAGTATTGAAGAGCCGATTTCTTGTAATAATTCGGAAATAATATGTCATTGTCGACTAGAGATTCATTTTGAGGATCATCATAACTATTAGTTTCTTCTCCATAGTGATTGATTTCGGGAAATATGCTTTCCTCTACCATAACATGGAAAGTTTCCTCCTCGTCTATTGTCTCTTCCATGTTTGCAACTTGTTCTTCACTTTTTGCGCTTTCTAACACGACTTCGTCACTATGAATAATATCTAGAATGCTTGTCTGGGCAGACTTAACGAATTCTTCCGTTTGATATGTCTGTAGATTTTCTGTTAATTCTGTACCCTTGAAGTCGAACACTCGCTCAGTACAGTCGAATGTGTTAAAGAAAATCAAGTAAAAAATATGCATGATTAACTCCTCGTCTTCAACAATCATCTTCGTAGAAGGATCAATATCGTGCTTATGTAGAATTTCAGAGTAATCTGTCAAGTACTCATTTAATATATAGAATGGTCTAAGGGTTTTCAACAATTTCAACACTGGATCGCATAGTAACGGTCCGTATTTCTTGTAAGTATTCAGTATAATATTAATCTCATCGCATTCATGAGTTAAAAAAGTTTTCACATATTTCTGAGGCAATATTTTCTCTGGGGTAGGTTTATGTTTGCTTTTAAAAAATGCATCAATATTACACGGATTAATGCAGTTTGTTGTCGAGTAGCTGTTTTGAGATCGCATAGAAGAATGAGAAAGGTCTTTATAAATGCTGGTACTGCTTTTTGCGTTGTCTACTCTAACGCAAACTTCTTGTAAGAGATTATTAAGTAAAATTGGTTCGTTCACTAATTCAAAAGGAATTTTGTCCATTGCTTTATTGTAAGTATTCAAACATTCCAGAGGAAAATAATTATAAATCTCTTTAATCTCGTAGATCTGAATATACCTTAGGTAATTTACATGCTGCAATTTTATATCTGATATATTTTTAATAACATATAGAAGTTGCTGAAATGTTTCCTTAACGTCATTACTAGAACTAGCAAAATTCATCAATATCGTATCCTCAACTGCTTTTAACCTCCCAGGTCCATCAAAGTATACATACAAACGATTCCAATATTCCTCATAGAGACTGGTAAGTGTCTCGCTCGAAGTAATTGTCGATGCAAAATTGTCGGAAATGCAAGATGTTATTTTTATAACTGCAGTTAGGGGTACATTAATAGAATTGAGCTCCTGCATTAACTCAGGATCATAAAATCCATAAAAGGCATAGAACCACACGTGGTTAAAAATATCATCGTCAAAGATTACATCACTTTCCCTTTCTATTGGTATCTGGGTATAATCTTCGACAACTTTAACGTCTTCTCCTTTCGCACTTCCTTTGTCCTTGCCTTTTTTCTTATCGGAACCAGTAGCGGTTGATTTACCACTCTTAGAATTCTTCCCTCCCTTGTTTCCCTTTTCTCCCTTTCCTTTTCCTTTCCCTGCTTCAGATTTCTTACATTCTTTTGTTAGAATATTTAGATCTTCTTCAAGTTTCTTCCTCTTCTGCATTTTCATTACCTCGCTGATGTAGTGCTGGTACATGACATGTATTAATTTGAGTTTCATCAATTGAGCTAAATATCTGGACGATATTCTATAGTCGTCGATTTCCTTAAGTCCTTGAATTTTCTGACAGACATCTTCTAACGTTGCTTTCACTCTTGGCGGAAGAATGACTTTTTCGTAATTTTGCACGAGATCTATTACTTCATCGTAAGAAATGAAGGTTAAACATGATATATCCTCATAGTTTCGTCCTGTTTCAACTACATTATCCACAACTTCCTTCGAATATTCATCCGCTTCACTTAGAAATAGAATATCAAATACTTCCTTTGGGCAGTATTTACGTAGGCTTATTTGGTCAATAGGTTCAGGAGTATTACTTACAATATCTGTTCCTTTCGTTTTTGGATGCATATTTTAGCAAAAACAAATAAAGTTGATAATGATGAACTTTCACCAACTAGCAATGCAAGAAAACTGACAATGACATTTGCAGGTTCCACCTTGATTAAAATTAAAATTAAATTCACAATACCTTTACTCATAAACTAAATCTTTCCAATTCACATTTATTGAACTTAAACAATATTTAAAAAATAAATATGACTTTCTTAAGTTACATTCAATATTTTATGTTTTATAAAACGATATTTATTATGTAGTACAGACACTTAATCCAGTCCAGCTCTGCTACATCACATATCACGTCCCACTGATACAAGCTCTCGAATAGTAAGGTATGTTTTTTGGTTTAACGATATATTTTTCTTAGTGATTTTCAATCTTGCTTTATTTTGGTAATCCTTTTGTATTTTTATATTTCTGTTGATAAACCTATGGTAGAATTATAAATTCTAACTGTTATTAATCATATTTTTGTATTTCTTTGAGTAATTTAGGGAATTTTCATTGCGGACACGAGGTGCCCTTGTACCGACTTTTAATATTTGTAGTATATATGAACGGATATTTTGGGTTCTGAATTTTTTTAGGTACGAACCGTACAGGAACCAAACTATCCACGTGTTGAACGAGGGATATAAGCTATGAACGGTTGATACAGGACTCGTGGCTGTCGAGGCCATTTTGGTATTCCGAGCGTTTGAAAAAATTTGACTGCATCCACGTGGCTACAGGATTCAGAGTTCAGGTAAGGTGATTTTTTCTTTTTTTTGTTGGTTATATACCATCGATTTATTCAAATTTGTGAAAGAAAAAAGAGTTTTACCTGAAATTCGCTAAAACCCTTTTTTGATAAAAAAAAGGAAGAAATCCTTTTTTGTTCGATGGATATAGCTAACTATCTTTCGTTCCTGTGTTAAGCAATTAAGCAACGGCTTATCTTGAGTTGTTTGCATTTTTATCTTAATTTTAAGTCCACAGCTAGATTTTATTCTACGCTTGCTGGTTCTCTCCACAGCAGTGGCGGTGCGTGATATTTCAGTTAGCCATATCTTGAAAACGACGCATGGGACCCACTTCACTTTTTAGGTGATGACTATACACCTCTTACAGAAAGAATTTATAGTGAAAAAATCGTCAGCAAAGTTTGCGAAAAAATTTTTTCAAAAACACTGGAGCACTCCCTGGGTTCTCAGTAACGCTCTGTGGGATATTTGCAGGTATATTTTTTTTTCATAATCTAGAAACAAATATAAGGAGACGTTTTTCGATTTGTTGCAAAATATTTTTTTTTTCAAAAACTTATGGCCATTTCAATTTTAATTTTATAGGAACATTTTGTTTCCCAAAATTAAAATGGTCATAACTTTTTGAAACAAAAATATTTTGTAACAAATCGAAAAACGTCTCCTTATATTTTTTTCTAGATTATGAAAAAAAATATACTTCAAATATTCCACAGAGCGTTACTGAGAACCCAGGGAGTGCTCTAGTGTTTTTGAAATTTTTTTCGCAAACTTTGCTGACGGTTTTTTCACTATAAATCCTTTCTGTAAGAGGTGTATAGTCATCACCTAAAAAGTGAAGTGGGTCCCATGCGTCGTTTTCAAGATATGGCTAACTGAAATATCACGCACCGCCACTGCTCCACAGCGATTAACTGTAGTGATTTCTTAATTTATCGTTAAATCATCAACTGCCTGAAATTATACTGCTGTCCTAGACAGGGGTGTAATTTTACTCTAGAGATTCGTCTCTGACTCCATTTTTCTTGTGTATCTGATTATAGTAAAATTTGTTTGTTAATATATTAATTGCTTTGATTATTTTGAAAAAAAGAAAGGTTGAGCCGAGGGTTTCGTATACCGGCTGCCTCATTGTAATTTTTATTTGCTATCATTTGGTTAATTTAATTATTAGTGTAATTAGTATAGTAGATATACTATAGTAGATTTACACTGGTTATTTTTATATACTTTTTTTATTAGTTTTAATATAATATATAAGTATAATTTTTTAATTTGTGTGCTTAGTTTGCAAAATTTGTAATTTATTCGACGATTTCATTATAACTACACCGTCAAGTCTAGCGCTGTTACTGTCTTTCTTTAAACTTTTCATGTAACATCGCTGAGCCATTGAAAGTAGAAGTATCAGAGAGATAGAGTCTATGGATACAACCCTTGACTAAAGTACTTTGACCATCTGACTCGTGGCGTCACGAAGCCGTGCGCGAGCTTAAGTCGTCTAAGGACTACCAGACCTATTGCCTCTCATCTCCCAGGCTACAGTGGGGTAAATTTCTTCCAAACTTACTTCTTGGCCAGAAGAAATGTTCAACTTGCTGTATAGTTTGTTAAGTTCATTACTCAGAGCTAGTTAACATCGTCACTGAAGTATACAATCTTGTAAACAATTTTTGCAACTTGTATGAAAAAAACAATTTAATATATTTTTTATCTTAATTTGGTGTATTGTCTCCCATTAGCTGGCGCCCAACTTTTTTCAAGTTACAGTTCTCTATAAAAAAAAACACACGTACCCACGACTCGCCTGAGTTAGCTGGAGCTGCGTTTTGTAAGCGTTTGTGGTATGTGCCAATCCTATACCCCAAAGTTACATTGCAAATGTTAAAAATAACAAAAAAATAAATGTCTGTAATTGCCGACATTCCCTACTATAAGATAATATATAATATAATACAATATATAATATAATACTTACTAATAAATACGTACAATTTTTTGCTTGAAACTCGATCGACAAAAACGAGCAAGCAGCAAAAAGACAAACCTGAAATTTAAGAAGTTGGCCATTATCAGCTTTAGTGAAATTACCTAGAAACGTGCTTGTCATTGTAACAGTAGTTAACATTTATCAGTGTTAAACTTTTTGCTTTAGTTTTCGTGTTGCAATTCAGAGAGATGGTTTACATAACAGAAATGCGTAAGATAGCGATTCTGCAGTTGATTGGTTACGGAGACACAACATGAACGCAGGCCGAAGTTGTTCGCCTATTTCAAGAAAAATATCCGGAGTTGCCGCCGATATCTCAAGGTACCGTAAGTAAAATAGAGAAACAGTTTCGGGAACGTGGACATGTACAGCAGCTAAAGAAAAATCCTCCCAATAAACTCAGTGATGATCAAAAATTGGATGTAATGCTTATGCTTGAAGAAAATCCACATATATACGTCAAGTCGTCAAACAGCTTCAGCGTTAAATATTAACCATTCGTCGATTCTCCGCGTATTGACCGAAAATCAGATGCATATAAGCTGGTACCAACTAATAAGCTCGCGGAAAACGATTTTGATAGACGAATTCTCTTTTGTGAACAAATTATGCAAATGATAGATGACAATACTTTACAAATAGAAAATGTTTTATTTTTGGATGAATCTACATTTACATTTCACGGCCATGTTAATCGCCAACACTGTCGTTACTTGTCGAGAGAAAATCCTCACTGGATGAGGGAACTACACACACAAAACCCTGAGAAAGTTAATGTTTGGGCAGGAATAATTGGAGAAAATATCATTGGTCCCTACTTCATTGACGGCTACTTGAATTGAGAAACTTATTTAGCGCTGCTCCAAAATAATGTTTACCGACGATAGCAAACTTGTATCCAGCTGAAAGAAACCCACAACTTCCAGGTAATGCAATATTGTTCCAGCAGGATGATGCACAAGCACATTATGAAGTCAATGTCCGGCAATATCTCCACACACTCTTTCCAAATCTATAGAATGGCCTGAACGATCACCTGATCTCACGCCGTTAGACTTCTTCCCAGTGGCGGTGCGTGGGTTAGCCATATCTTGAAAACGACGCATGGGACCCACTTCACTTTTTTAGGTGATGACTATACACCTCTTACAGAAAGGATTTATAGTGAAAAAACCGTCAGCATAGTTTGCGAAAAAATTTTCAAAAACACTGGAGCACTCCCTGGGTTCTCAGTAACGCTCTGTGGAATATTTGCAGTACTTGTATATTTTTTCATAATCTAGAAACAAATATAAGGAGACGTTTTTCGATTTGTTACAAAATATTTTTGTTTCAAAAAAGTTATGGCCATTTTAATTTTGGGAAACAAAATATTCCTATAAAATTAAAATTAAAATGGCCATAACTTCTTGAAAAAAACATATTTTGCAACAAATCGAAAAACGTCTCCTTATATTTGTTTCTAGATTATGAAAAAAAATATATACTGCAAATATCCCACAGAGCGTTACTGAGAACCCAGGGAGTGCTCCAGCGTTTTTGAAAATTTTTTCGCAAACTTTGCTGACGATTTTTTTCACTATAAATCCTTTCTGTAAGAGGTGTATAGTCATCACCTAAAAGTGAAGTGGGTCCCATGCGTGGTTTTCAAGATATGGCTAACTGAAATATCACGCACCGCCACTGCTTCTTCCTATGGGGATATGGAAAAAGTATGGTCTACAAAACCAAACCCGACGATTTAGCTGACTTAAGAAGAGTAACAGTTGCAATTAGATCGATTACCCCGCAGATGTTGCAGTATACAGTAGATAATGCAGTAGATAATGCAGTATGGTTCCAGCAGGATGGTGCACCAGCACATTACGAAGTCAATGTTCGGCAATATCTCCACACAATATTTCCAAATCGCTGGATAGGAAGACGTGGTTCTGTAGAATGGCTTGCATGATCATCTGATCTCACGCCGTTATGTAGGTAAAAGTATGGTCTACAAAACCAAACCCGACGATTTAGCTGACTTAAGAAGAAGAATACCACTTACAATTAGGTCTATTACCCCACAGATGTTAACTAACGTTAGAAGACATTTCTATTTACGTCTAGGATGCTGCCAAGATGCTGGAGGCATGCATTTTGAACATCTGCTGCATTAATAATGATTTGTTTTTTATTTTAATGTAACGAATTTTCTACGCTGGAGAAACTTTTTTTTCTAGTTAATTTATGCAATAAAATTTAAAACCATAGCAGTTTTGAATAGAGAATGAAAAGACCTTTCAAATGAAATATCACAATCCCCTACTCCCAATTTGAAAATTTAGGAGCTGTAGCTGTCACCTGAAGGGGGGTTGAATTTGGGGATGACATATTTACGTCGCAAGATATCATTTTAGAATTAGAAATTGACGTGTCTCAGGATTTTCTAAAAAAAAATGCATAATAATAGAGCTACTGAATTTATTCCATTTGGCTGTTCCACACTGTATATCATACAGGACCTACCTGTCTATGCATCACGCACTTTAGTCCAAGAATTATTAGCAAAAATTAACTGCAACCTCAAAAAAAAATTGTGTAGTGAAATTTACAGGTTTTGTTCAGAATTTTGTGTTTTTTCAAAAATGTCGGTTCCAGAAAAATCCCATGGTAGGCTTTTTGTATAGTGCTGCCAAAACTCAAAATTTCGAAATTTTCAAAATTGTGTGACTTTACGCGCTATTTTCTAGTATGATGCAACAAATTGGATTAGTTTGAGTACAGAATAGTCTAAAATTAGTAACCAAACAGTTTTGTATGAAAAATTGCAGTTCCGACTACATCTGTCAACGTTATTTTTCATACTTACAGACATTTTTTGTGTTGCCCGATAGTGTGCGTTTCCGCTGACTTTGATAGCTACTAGGCGTCATTGTTACACAAAAATAGAACGCTATGGCTGAAAAAGCGCACTTTAAGCTAATAAATATAGTGCTGTCAAAGAAAATTCGAATCCCTTGAACATAGAGCTGTATCTGTGCAGCTGCCTTCAGCACTAGTCCGGTCATCCGTAGGGTCTCCTGTCCTGCTCGCGTGCCACGTTTCGTACACAAACTGGTCAGCTTTTCCCTTGAAGCAGAACACGCTATTCTTTCCTGCAAGGTCTGCAATGACGACATTTGATCCATAGCGCGCGTTCAGCTTGTCCTTGAAGTATTGCGGCGTGTATGCGCTTTCTTCGCCTGAAAAGTGAAAATTAGTCACATCCGCTCATCAATGACAACGCGCACAACGCATGCGAAATTAAAATCATATGACACTTACCACCTGCTTCAATTAGTCGTCTTACAAGTTCACTAATGGAAAACTGACACTCCTCCTCCAGGTCGGAACATAGCTTTTCAAACGCAGAATTTTTCCTCTCATCTCTTGGCCGCCCACGGGGCGCACTTTTAGGAGTTTCTACTAGGAAAAACGCTGTCTGACATTCATCATAACACCTGGCCTTTTCAGTAACTATACAATGAACACTGTTTATTCTAGCCTTGACTGCTATAACTCTCTCGTCTTTTCTCTCATCTGCTCTATTTAAGATCGTCTTTGCAGTTTCCTTGCCCTTCACAAGACGAACAACAGTGCGGTGGCAGAGTCTAGTTTTTGGATCAACATCAGTTTTTGCTTGCTTCCCACAGTACAGACAGTCACTAGTGAAATTGAAAATCGGCTCTGACGACCGTCTCTTTACTGCTTTCAAACAATTTTCCTGGTTCTCAAAATTTTTCTGAAATACAAAAAGGGGAAAGAAAAAGAAAGTAAGGAACGCGTTGCAGAGGGAAGGCATGTCCAACCATAACCTAACATTATTGAAAGTAACATTCATGTAGAGAAAAAGACTAGCGTTTCACAAGCGACTGGTTAATTCGTACGCAGTACTCACCAATTCTACATAATGCGTTTACTTCTTGCGGCAAACTACATGGACCTGAAGTTTAGAGGTATCCTTAAGAGGATCGCAAAGCCCGTCGTTCTTCAGAACACTCACATTCTTGATAGTCGATAAGCCACTTTCGATAACAACACTTGACTTATCCGCAGGAGGTAACCCATCACCAACAAGTGCACACAATAAGCAATGCTCCATTTCCACGCCAAAAACAAAAAAAAAAAAAAAAAAACGTTACGTTAAAGTTAAGTTAAGGTAAAAAAAAAAACGTTATCTTGAAATTAATAATATTATGACCGAGTTTGCGATGTCAACAGCACTATGCCGCGTTAAACTCACAACTGGTCAACACTTCAACCAAGCAAAAATAGAATAAAATACATAGAGTAGTACGTGGAACACAGTGAAAGCGGTCGTTTGTAATGAAAGAACTACGAAAATCTTTACAGCTCTATGTTCAAGGGATTTGAATTTTCTTTGAGAGCACTATATTTATTAGCTTAAAGTCCTCTTTTTTCAGTCATAGCGATCTATTTTTGTGTAACAATGACGCCTAGTAGCTATCAAAGTCAGCGGAAACGCATACGATTGGGCAGCACAAAAAATGGCTGTAAGTATGAAAATTAACGTTGACAGCTCTAGTCGGAACTGCAATTTTTCATACAAAACTGTTTGGTTACTAATTTTAGACTAGTCTGTACTCAAACTAATCCAATTTGTTGCATCGTACTAGAAAATAGCGCGTAAAGTTATAAAATTTTGAAAATTTCGAAATTTTGAGTTTTGGCCGCACTATACAAAAAGCCTACCATGAGATTTTTCTGGAACCGACATTTTTGAAAAGAGCACAAAATTTTGAACAAAACCTGTAAATTTCACGACTACACGATTTTTTTTTGAGGTCAAAACCTAAAATTCTTGTACTACTTCTGTCAGTTAAGGAAGACATAACTAGAGATAAGAGACAATATACACATTGTCCATAAATTACAGCATTTAAGATCTAACCAGATAATTATATGATAAAATAATGATTAGATCATTTGATAAAATTGATCACAAGATTACCTTTCACAGTCGTTGCTAAAAAGGCTAGATACAGAATAATATCTCTATTCGCCGAGCCAGTTTGTGACATTTTCCAACCATCAGAAGTTATCAGCCGTCCAAGTGTTGGATATGGATATGATATTGCAGGCAGAGTTTATTATTATTTCATTTTACAGTACTCTAATATTTATATCGTAATATCATGGCCAGATTTGATACAATATTTGTTATAGCTAACCATAGTCTAAACATTTTATGATAACCGAAAGAATAATATGACTTGGCTAATTTAACAAACTTATATTTGATTACAATGATCAGACCAGCGATACCTTATTCATCTATATTCTGTAGGTGTTATCGTATAATCACAAATAAATTCCTAAAAACACTCCCCTGGAATTGGAAGGATGTGGCAGTATTTCCCTTACGTTGCTTTGTTGCACTTTATCAACAAAGTTCCTTGCGTTTTAAATGAATTTTATCCCAATAAGTTACCCGGAAGAGGAAATGGCTCCCATAAAGTGGTCGCCAATATAATCTGATATAATATACACGGTGTCAATTTGAAAACGAACAGCATTTAATATTGCCTAAACTAATGACAGTATCAAAATTTGGCGAAACACGTCAATTTGCATATCAAGGGGGACAACTTTTGAGGCATTTGTTGTCGTAATACTTTCCATCCCCTAACCCCCAGGGCACCTACCCCTAAAATTTTAAATGGCAACCCCTATTTCCTTTACCATTTTTGACTTTCTTGTACAATTCTAGATAAGTCCCATATTCCTTTTTTTTGTCAAAATCGATGTAGTTAACCTCATGAATGTGTGGAATGTATTTAATTTCTAAATTGAGATAATGCAACTTTTAAAAGTATAATAATGAAATACTCAAATTCTTACCTTTATAATTACTTTATTAATTGTTCAAAATGAGTTCCATTGATGTTTTCTAAGCACAAGTACACCCGATAGGTATTCAAACTGTTCGCGAACGTGTTGAAGAGTTTCAGGTAAAATAGCCCTAGATTCTTGTACAATTCTTTGCTGCAGTTGTTCAATTGAATCTGGTTGAGTTTTGAATACAACTGATTTCAAGTGACCCCCATAGGAAGAAATCGAGAGGTGTCAGATCTGGTGACCTAGGTGGCCATTCAATGGGTCCTCTCCTACCAATCCACTGTTCCGGATAATGATTATCCAACCACTCTCTTACTGGGCGTACATAATGAGGAGGTGCTCCATCCTGTTGGAAGTGCAGCAAATATTCATCTAGAGCAAGATTTCCATTTGCGTCTAATTGATTTTCCACCTCATGAATTATAAGAGACTCTATAGCTCTATCTAACATTTCGACATAAATTTCAAGCAAAAAGAGACAACGAGATTCGGCCAAAAAAATTAAATTATTTCGTGTTTTGTAGCGGTGAAATGTAAAAAACGAAAGAATTTGGTACCTAGTTTTTCATCAAATATTTTTAAATGAATGGATATGACTGGCATGACGGGTCAGTGAATGTAACCCCCTTTAAAAGTTGCATTATATCAATTTAGAAAATAAATATATTTCACACATTTGTGAGGTTAAGTACTTCAATTTTGAAAAAAAATAATGGAATTTATCTTAAATTGTACAGGAAACTCAAAAATGGCAAAAGAAATAGGGGTTGCCATTTTAGGGGTAGGTGCCCTGGGGGTTAGGGGGGTTGTAAGTAATACGACAACAAATGCTTCAAAAATTGTCCCCCTTGATATGTAAATTGACGTGTTTCGTCAAATTTTGATACTGTCATTAGTTTAGGCAATATTAAATGCTGTTCGTTTTCAAATTGACACCGTGTATATTATATCAGATTATATTGGCGACCACTTTATGGGAGCCATTTCCTCTTCCGAGTCACTTATTGGGATAAAATTCATTTAAAACGCAAGGAACTTTGTTGATAAAGTGCAACAAAGCAACGTAAGGGAAATACTGCCACATCCTTCCAATTCCAGGGGAGTGTTTTTAGGAATTTATTTGTGATTATACGATACCACCTATAAAGTGGTATTGTCATTAGTTTAGGCAATATTAAATGCTGTTCGTTTTCAAATTGACCCCGTGTATATGTATCTCCTCTCGACTTTTTCTTGTAGAAAGCTTTGACATCGAGAGTTTATTTCCTCTTTGTAACAGAAGCGGAGTTACTCCAAAGAACTTTAACTGCAGCAAATTATTTCATAAATAATCTGGATTAATTTAGCCATTCAGGACTGTGCGATAGACATATGCGTAATATACCGGGTGGGCCAAGGAAAAGGTCGAGTTTTTGGTTAATTAAAGCAAAAATTTGGAAAAACACTCGGGCACGTCAATTTATTCTTGAGGAAGACATCTTTTGCAAAAGAGCTTTTTCAAATACATTTTACATAAATTGCATGATCCCTATCAAGTGATTTATTTACTAGCTAAAAGTGATAGCTATTTACTGATACCTGATATTTTAAAGGCCTTTGTACACTGAGTAACACATTTTTTTTTGTTTATATCAATTTGTTTTCGAGAAATTCAAACTTTCCACTTAGAAGAATATAGAAGTGTTTAATTTTTTTTGTTAGCGAAAAAATAATTATACCTGAATTTGGAACATAAACTAACAAAACAACTGATGACAAACATTACAAAAAACATAACATTTGTGTAGCTACCGAAGGCCATATGCTATATTAACCAAATTATTCTGTTGATTCGCTGAATAAGTATTAAATCCGAGTTATCAATCCAATGTTAAAATTTTAGTTAGTTTGTAAATGTTGTGCATTTAAGTCGTGGACTACACAATTGCTGAAAAAAAACGAATAAAAACGGTGACAGTGATAATCTCTCTGCAAATTTATTTATTAATCATCAACGCCAAGAAGACTAGAATATAAGGAGACCGAATCCCGTTGTTGGTGACGGGTTGAAATCTGAAAGCCGCCAGTTAGCGCTGCAAACATGCCTAGGCTCGGCGCGGTAGGCTACTGCGCCGCTAAAGTATGTGTATGTGACAAAGAAGACTAGATATATTCTAGTCTTCTTGGATTTAACTAATACACGCAAACCGGCGCAATAAGCTACTGCGCCGGGCATATACACGCTAACAGAGCTAACTGGCGGCTTTCAACGTGTGAAACCTCGGAGGTTCGGTCTCCTTATATTCTAGTCTTCTTGATCAACGCCATCCAGGCAGTCATTGTAACGCAAAATACGTACTGGTGTTACCAAGTTAGAAAGGAAAGTTCAGGAAACGGTCTATGTAGCTAGTGAAAAACGTGACTTAGACGTCTAGTAAGAAATAAAGCGTTTGAAATTGGAATTTTGGGCACATTTTTGTTTGGGGAAATTTAAGCACAAGGCAACTAGAGGCTGTGACCAACATTAGCAGAACATCTATTCCGAATCTTGAAAGCTTACAAGTTTCATCAGTACAAAATTTATTTAGTTCACCAATGATTGATTTTGATCTGCGACAGCAATTTTGTGAAGTTATGGGAGAAAATGAGAAGCTGATTATGTTTTCAACGTTTGTTTTTCTGACGACTCCGCGTTTTTCATTAAAAGTCCAAGGTTAATCGTCAGATACTTATGAGTTTAGTCAGATAGGTTAATCGTCAGATGATATTGGTCAGATACTGATCCAGATACAGATTAGGAAATTGCACCTTTACATGTTGGCGAAACATGTGTAGAAGAGAATAAGTTAAAAGACACCAGTAAGGACAGACAAAGACAGTTAGATGCCACAGTGTTTCACGCTCGTACACGTATAAGAAACGTATGAGACCTGCGCGTGATAGAATATGAAGAGAGGGGTAGTTGACACGGCCCATCGCCGACCGCCTATCGCCGAATTGGTTATTGTTCTCTAGACTCTAGACAAGAATTCAATTCACACGTGTGCATTATAATTTATGGGCGGGGCGTCCCGCCTACATAATTCTATTGCTATCCTATTGATGGAAACACGAAAGACACAGAAAAACGTTCATAAAAGTTTTAAAATGACATGTCAGTCTGGCAACTAAGGATATAATATTTCTCTGTCAGTTCCCTTTACTTGAAGAGTTTACTCTTTTCTATCTTTTAATGCTCGGCTTTGAAATCTTGGACTTTCCAACCCTGTATATTTCATAAGTCCATAGCCAAGCTCCCCAAAATGCAAGAATGTGTAGGCAAGAATTTTTGGAAATCGTAATCCTAAGGTAAGCACGCGCCGAGGGGAGGATTGGTCGATGGGAGGATGGACCGGATCGACCGCTAGCGGCAAACCTCGGGGAACCTGGCGCACCCCGTTGTATAAAGCCTTGCACGCACACAGGGGTTCTGTGCGTGTCGACCATCCCTTCCCCACTACTCGTGGGAACTATCATGGACCCTAAAACAAAAACACTGGAAGGCTCAGTTTCTGAGCCTTCCCACACTAGCGGGTCAGAAGGAACCGTAGAGGTACCTCTAGCCCATCTAGACAAATGGAGGTGATAACCCCAATACTAGGCCCAAAAGACCTAACGTCTGCGGAGCCGAGCGGAAAAGGAGGAGGAAGGCGAGACAGAAAGAGGCGACAACCACAGGCCCCCTCAACAGCCTCAGCCTCTCCCCCACCAACGTGGAGGGAACTGTTAAACTGGACCCTCCAGCAGTAGCAAGTGGCTCCTCAACAGGTGCCACAAGCTCTGTAGTTGGGGAAACCAGGCGGCCCCGTAGATCGTACGGTCGGACGGGCCACGAATCTCCGGCCAAAAAGCGGCAACGCACGCCGGGATCTACCCCCGACGCTGCAGGCGCGAGCAAGCGGCCGAAACCTGGCACACCCAGGTCTTGGCAGGCGGGCTTCGCGCAGGTGGTATCGGGGGATAAATCCCTGCAAATAGTAATTGGCAGGGAAGGACAGACCGAACTGCCCTTCTCGGAGAGCCAGTTGCTGGAATTTTTGGACGCTGCGCTGTAAGGGAGACCATTACCTTTACACCAACGGCAAGTGAAACTCCCCTACAGTTCCGCTCCACAACCCTGTGGAGAGGCCAGCTACTGGTCAATGCCGCAAATGCGCATGCTCCAAATGGAAAATTTGGAGTCGGAAAGAGGAGCCCCAGGGGCTTGGACTAGTAGTGGGGATCGACGAAAAATCGATCCCCACTCTGGAAAGGCTGGACTTTATTTTAGTGCGACGCGTGCGCGGGTCACCCTGACGGCGCGTCACACTAAAAGCAAAGGAGGAACGGCTAAGGCTGGCACAGCTAAAGCTGATACCTCCCATGCTCCCAACGAGGAAGAGGGATCTGCAGAAGCAGAACCCCCCGAATCCAGCAGGTCATCACCTGTCCAGGAACCACAAAGGGATCTGGACAGTGGAGATGACCAACTCTAGGCTTTAAAAATGCCTCTAGAATTTATTCAGGCCAATATCCAGCACGGGAAAGCCCAATCGGCTTTCCTGTGCAAAAGGATAATTGAAAGTCAGATTAAAATCGCCCTCATCCAGGAACCGTGGGTATACCACGGTAAGGTTAGGGGTTTGGGTAGAGCAGGGGGAACGGTATATTACTGTCCCTCAGCTGAGGAACCCAGAGCATGCATCTTAGTTAAAGGTGCAAAAGGTGTTTTCCCGATGCCAGGACTCTGCACAAGAGATCTGGCAGTGATCAAACTAGCAATAGGTAAGGGAAACACCAAACGGGAAGTAGCGATTTGCTCAGCATACTTCCCAAGAAACACGGAAAGTCCTCCAAGAGAGCTTTCGGATCTTATAAGGTACTGTGACGGAATTGGGCTGCCGTTGCTCGTTGGCTGCGACTCCAACTCTCACCACACTATGTGGGGGGACAAGGAAGTCAAGCCGAGGGGCAGGATGTTGCTCGAGTTCCTCACCCTGAGTGGTATGCAAATTGCCAACAGGGGATCGGTACCCACCTATTTCACACCTGAGAGGCAGTCGGTCATAGATCTGACGCTCTGTTCCACAGAGCTACTCTCTCAGTTGGTATCTTGGAGAGTGTCTTTGGAAGTATCCTTATCCGACCACAGACACATCTTCTTTGGGCTGGATGAATCCATCCAACTCATCGAAAACGGATATAGGAATCCTAGGGCCACCCAATGGGACCTCTATTTAAAGGACCTTAAAGGGAGGCTAATAGGAATTCCATCCCGATACGAAAGCGAGGCAGACGTTGAGGTAGTGCTAAAGCGCCTCAACTCAGCCATCGTTGAATCGTTTGAAGCCAACTGTCCTTTAAAACAAAGGACTAGTTCGAGCAAAACACCCTGGTGGAATTCCCATGTCGAATCCCACAGGAGGAAGGTCCGTAAGCTTTTTAATAAAGCTAAACGGACAAAAAATCCTAACCACTGGGAGGACTACAAATCCGCCCAGAGGGAATATAAAAAAGGTCATTCGTGACTCGATTAGGGATACCTGGCGGGTCAGCTGCGAGGACATCATCCAACTGCCCTCAGCAGCCAGGCTGAGCAAGGTACTAACTAAAGATCCGGGAGCAAAATTGGGCGCAGTGTCTCTCCCTGACGGAGGATTCACATCTTCGGCTGGAGAGACGCTCCAACACTTGCTCTCAGTTCATTTCGCGGGATGTGCCGGGACAGTGGCAACAGAGGATGACAGTAGTGGCCCAATGACAATGGACTACAGAACGTCCTCCAAAGTTGTCACGTACGAAAGGCTAAGATGGGCTATCCAGTCCTTCATGCCTTTCAAAAGCCCTAGTGAGGACGGCATATTTCCGGCCCTTTTGCAAAAGGTGACGTCACCAGGAGGTCTGTTAGGGTTGTATTCATCCCAAAACCAGGGAAAAATGATTACACCCAAGCAAAATCGTTTCGGCCCATAAGCCTTGGTAGTTTCCTCTTGAAGGCGCTAGAAAGGCTGGTGGACCGTTACCTCAGAGAAGGGATTCTGTTGCAACAACCGTTGCACGCCCTTCAATATGCCTACCAGGCCGGAAAATCCGTTGATGCGGCTCTCCATCACCTTGTAAACAGGATAGATGGAGTGCTGCATCGAAAGCAATCCCCCCTGGGTGTGTTTATTGATATCGAGGGAGCCTTTGACAACACCTCCTTCGAATCAATGTGCCGGGCGCTGGGGGGACGGGGAGCCGAGCCATCAATAGTACGATGGGTCGGCTCGATGCTCTCCCAGCGCAAGGTCATTGCAAGAATGGCCGGTGATACAGCGGAGGCGGTTGTATCGCGAGGTTGTCCCCAGGGGGGTGTACTATCACCTCTTCTGTGGTGCCTCGTAGTGGACAGCCTCCTGCAATTGTTGAACCAGTCGGGCTTCTATGCCCAAGCTTATGCGGACGATCTCGTCATTTTATTACAGGACCACAAAATCGATGTTTTTGGGGGGCTTCTGGCAGAGGCCCTCCAAGTGGTCGAAAGGTGGTGTCTGGAAGAGGGGTTAAGAGTTAACCCCGAAAAAGGCTGACCTGATTACCTTCACCAGGAAGCGTAAGTTGGGGCCTCTGCCAGAGATTACCCTGGCGGGAAAGGTCATCCCATACAAAAGCTCATCTAAGTACCTTGGAGTCACAATAGACTCCAAGTTGAACTGGAACGAGCATATAGCAAATCGCACCACGAAGGCTACCTCAGCCATATGGGCGTGTAGAAGAGCCTTCGGGTGTACGTGGGGTCTAAGGCCGAGGATCCTTCATTGGATGTACACGGCCATTGTTCGCCCCGTTATTACCTATGGTGCCATCGTTTGGTGGCCAGGAACAAGAACGGATAAGGCTAGAAAGCAACTTGATAAAGTTCAAAGACTAGCCTGTCTAGGCATCACTAGTGCAATGAGGACAGCCCCAAGTAAGGCCATAGAGGTCCTCACGGGGCTGCCTCCTTTGCACTTGGTGATTGAACATGAGGCCATGAGATCGGCTTACAGATTGACCGGACTTGGCCATTGGATAGGCGAGGAACAAACTACTGGCCACGCCACAATATGGAACAAGGCTACCAAAAACTGTCCAGTACTCCTTATGCTACAGGACAGTGTGGAGCCTTACCATTTGTCCCAGTCCAAAACTAGGGATCCAAATCCCTAGTAGGGATGACTGGGATAACACAAATAATACTATATGCCAAAATGGAATCATCTGGTTTACAGACGGCTCCAAAATTGGCGATAAGGCCGGAGCGGAAGTATATGGCAAAACCACGAGGACAAAATTATCTTTTGCCCTCGGGTCATATGCTAGCGTTTTCCAGGCGGAAATATATGCTATCCTAGCATGCGGGATGGAAATCCTAAAGACGGCTCCAAAAAGGAGAACAATTCAAATATGCACGGACAGTCAAGCGGCCTTGATGGCTATTGAATCCAGCAAGGTCAAATCGCGACTCGTCCTTGACTGTAAAAAGATTCTAAATGATCTGGCCAGTTGTAATAGAGTGATACTCACATAGGTACCGGGACACTCAGGTGTCCCGGGAAATGAGGAGGCCGACAGACTGGCCAGACTAGGATCAATAGGGTACCCCATAGGATCTGAACCTATATTAGGGGTCCCCTATTCAATGGGGGTCTCAACCATGAAAGAGCTCCTAAACAAGGAGTTCGAAAAAATCATGGCAAGAAGCCCCGGGTATGAGGCAGGCGAAGGCCCATATTATTGGGCCTTCATTCAGATTAACTCAAAGTCTCCTAGGTATGAACCGAAGAGACATTAGAACGGTGACAGGACTCCTTACAGGCCACTGTCACCTTAAAAAGGCACCTCCACATAATAAGGGTCATAGATGATCCTGAATGTGGATGGTGCATGGAGGATGAGGAGACTGCATCTCACATCCTCACAGAGTGCCCTGCAATTGCAAGGGTCAGAGAACGGTACTTTGGGAGCTGTGTTCTGAACCCAGAGGATTTTAAGAGTATTCACTCCAGGAAAATATGCGCCTTTGCTCGAGAGGTCGGCATACCTGGGTGAACACTCATGGAATGTGGGTGCACAATGGGCCCGTCAGGCGGCCTAAGTGCATGGGTCTTCCCTCCCACTTTTCGTATTCAATTCAATTCAATGCTAGATCAGGATAAAAAAAACTTTATGTAACCAAGTATGATTATGCTATTCTTATATACATACGTTTTGTCCATAATGGAACTCTTAAAGAGTCCGCAAACTGTATTTAATTTGAATTTGAATATGGCGCCATCCGCCATATTAGTTAAAATTAGTTTGAGACCAATTCAAGAGATGGCGCTTTACAGTTTCATTTAATTGTAATACACTCGAACCCCTTTTATTTCACCTTCGCTTAATTCACATCCTTTGTTATTTCACCACGTTTCCCCCTATTAGGTCGCGAAACCGTCCCGGTTAAGTCGCCGCCTGTAAAAGTTCTAGAACTACGTTTGGAAATTGGATTCTCGCATGAATATGTACAATTTTTATTGAAAAAAATGATTGTGTAATACATTTATTGATTTAAAATAGGTTAGGTGTCTTTTAAAAATATTTAATCTTTAAAATATTCATTCAAGTGCAAAATTGAACTTTGTCACGCACAACTGGGTATACTTACATTGATTTTTCGTTCAGTTGGCTCATTTTTCGTTATAACAAGTGCTGTGGTATATCTCTAAATATTTCTTTTTGCAGTTAAAACACAAAAAAAGTTGAGGTTATGATCGCGACTTAAGAGAGGCAAAATTTCGCGACTTAAGCGAGGTAATGATGCATGGATTTGGCGACTTAAGAGGGGTTCGAGTGTACATAGATAGAGAGTTCCATCTACACTGGAGTCTCCAAAATTCGGCGTAGTTCGGGAACAGAATGTCTCCAGAATTTGGCTTCATGAGGGGTACCCCACCACAGCCACTGAAAAGTCACGGCATTGGTGCTTACTGTCAAGTGAGTCTGTACTTATTTGTTGTTTTGCTGGCGTGAAAAATGTACGTAGGAGTGCGCGGACCAAATTTTTAGTAATGGAGCCAAAAATTGTAAGGGTTCTATAAATACACATAAAGGATCCCATAATATAAAGGAATATCGCGTTTTTAAATATAATTCTGCTTCCTATTCAATAAACTAATATTGCAAGGATTTCAAATAGCGCGCCGCACAGGAGCAAAGAGCTCGTGGTGATAGTGGGGATAGAAAAACGCCAAATTGCGGAGGGATTTTTCGCCAAATTGTGGAGGTAAACTAGTTTTGGAGGGCCAAATTTTGGAGACTCCAGTGTATCTCTTCTTTTATCTGTGGTGCCTCTTCCTTTTTCTCTTTTCATCTGCTATTATTATGCAACCCGGAATACACTATCCATGCATACGATTTTAGCTACTATTTGGATTTTTATGGGATTTAGAGACTGACTCATAGCTCATAGTAGTAATTTTGACAGAAAGAAAAGGAACAAGAAACAGAAAAAAAGTAAGAAACGTCAGTAATATCGAATATATTAAAATACATATTTACTTTACTGGTACCATTTTATAAACCTTGTTAAATATATTTCCCTTTAAAATAGAATGGCTGACCCAAAATATGCCGATCTCCCAGGAATCGTAAGTATTGACCTAATTTGCTGTTCTTCATAAAAAAAAATGTTTCTGGTGTATTTTTACATGGTCAATTGTTTTTTTCTTTTGAGGCTCTTGACGAACCTGATGTGTATGAAGCAAATGAACTGCCAGAATCGGAGCAGACTGCTGATTTTTACGAAGAAGATAATGAACCGATTGAACGTATTCACATTTCTGTTGGTGATGCATACAGTAAGTTCAAGGACAAGTTTTTAAATGCCTCCAGTGTAGATTTTTCGCCGCGAATAAGCCGGAAAATTCGCACGGGCTATGATGCTAGAAGTGGGGATTGGGAATTAGCCGGAGTGGGTGAAAAAGAATCCCTTGTCCAGAAATATCAACGTCTACAATGTGAGATGAAAGAGCTTCTTGAGGAAATTAACGACATGAAAAATAATAAGAATGGGGAAGAAGCAAACTGTTTAGTCTCAACGGACCAAGTGGAACAGTCGCTGAAAATGTTAGCAGATTTAAAGTTGGAAGAAACCCTAGGTGAAGAGGTTGTCTCAAAGATTTCTAATCCCCAGGGAGTTCAGATCCAGTAAGTAGTTAGTATGTATTACCAATAATTCAATATTGTGATACAATAATATTGATGTTATGTCGCAATAATTGAATACAATTATTTTATTTTTAGAAAACTGCTGTCTCAAATAGAAGAATATAAAGATAATGTTAAGGAGAAACCTGAGTCACAAGTAGACTCCGCAGATTCTGGTTTAGTCTATCAGTTTAGCTATAAACCAGAACAAGCGAGGTTGGCACAAACAACCCGATTGTCTGAACTGGAAAGTAGACTGCATCGGTTAGAGACTGTTTTGGGCACCTCGTCTGATAAGTTATCGAGATTAACTACTGCTACTTCAAAAGGTATGATTGACCTAGTGAAGCTATTGTGTACCTGAGCTAAATTAAAAAAAAAAATGTTCTAATAACAAAACAAAGATTAGGGTAGTACCTCACTATAAAAATTATTACATAAAGATGGTGCTCTAGATATTTTTGGTATTGGCTAAATACAAGATCCAACAAACAAATGTCCCTAAGATATTCTATTATTTTGTGTTTTACTTTTATAATAAATACATTTTTGGATAGTCCATCTTTTCTGAATTGAAAATGATAAATACGCCTGGGGAACGAACAAAACAAGCGGTGCAATTTTATGATTCCATGGGTGTGCTCGAATAATAACTTTTAGGGATAGGTAATAATAAGTAATTAATGTCGCTTTTATATCATGACTTTTTTATTTACATCCATACATATATGTATATGTAAGTCTTTATTTTTAAATTCATCGTACTCGACCGTTTCGACATTTTCGCTGGTTATATCTGAAGCTACGTTATTTTCATCCGTTTGGAAAGCCCTCCAGAAAGCCATGTTTATGAAAGAGGTATTGATTAAAAATATCGATTTTTTAATAATTGAATTATGACGCAAATAAAATAAAAGTTTGTATAATTTAAACCTTTTAAAAACCCACTTCGCCGTTATTGTACGCGCACAGAATATAAAGCATCAAAACACACAAAAACAACGTTTTTTTGTATACAATCGGTCAAAGATAGCGTGGTTATAACCTGTGTTTTACTGCCAACGTAATTAACTGGGTCGACTGGATATGGGGTCTGGTGACATATTTCCCCCTACCAGAGTAGCGACAATGACAAATGAAGTGTAGATTCCGCCCACATCTTAAGTGACAGGCGCTCGTCAAGGCAACGTGGACTACGATTCGGTCTATATGGGTACAGATCAGAAACGCGTATTTAGTTCCATACAAAGTGTTAGTAAACTGATATATCCTTATCCTACCTCATATAAGTCCCTATTTTCAATTTAGAATGGAAATTCTATACATTTTATATGCCATTACAAAACATTCACAAGTAAATTAAATGTTATAATAGCATTCTGTTAATTGGAATTATGCCCTTGTGATGTAATACTCGTATAATTTTACTGTGCACAGATATATAATTTGAAATTTTCATAGTCCAACAGAAAAATTTTTGTAAAGTGCCAGTCGACAAAATATAAAACATTCATGTCCTAATAGTGCAGCATATAGTTTCCAAATTATTTTATAGGTACTTAGCATGAGTATGTATTTACTATAATTAAAAAAAAAAACTCAAATTAACTTTGCAACTTGTTTTGCTGAGATCACAAGTAGTTGAAATTATATAAAACCTAATAAAACTAAATTAAATATGGCATGATATTTAATCTCTATACAGTACCACCTTGTATTCTGAAATAATTATTGCAAAGCGTTGTTCGGACTGTCGGTTTGTAGAGGTTATCAAAAAGACGTTATTTGTTAATAACTGTATATTAAACAGAAATATTTGAAGGGTTCAATGGAAAAGTTGCCTATCCCACAAATTTCAATGTTTAATTTTGTTTTATCTGTGTTTTATCTGATATCTGTACATATAATTATCCTAGTTAAAATTCCTAATAAAGCATTAAAACGGGATGATATTCGGATAGGTTAGCTAGATTCGCGGAGGTTAGGACTAACGTATGTTCGGATTATCGAAGTCATATTGTACATATTTTTTAATTTCAGTCAGTCTATTAGAAGCAGCTGAACATCTAAGTGCAACAGCAAGTTTATTGGATTCTGCCCAGTTAGATCATATTGAAGGTAGGCTCGGAGCTTTAGCACAGAAACTTGAGGGAATCACAGATAAAAAGAAGCAGTTACAGCAAGACGAAGAAAAGGATAAAATGGTAGAATCAATAAAAGAAATATATTTTTTTCCTTACAAGTTTTCGTTGCATGTTTTAGATCCTGGAACTGTATGAATTGGTTAAAAATAGTGAGAATATAACCAAATTACTGCCTCAAACAATTGGTAGGCTTAAAGCACTTGAAGCACTACACAACAAAGGTAATCACTTCAAAATCTTATCTGAAAAAATCAAGCCTGCTGCCTTAAAGTTAAAACCTAATAGGAGTACGAAATGGTCTAAGATTGCTTTTCAATCTGCTTCTGTAGTTCTTATTGCAAAATGTATTTCTGAGAAACAGATAGCATTTGTATTAAAAGTGAGCCATGCAGCAACAAGAATGGTAGTGGCATCCTGGTGGCAAAATTCACCTCTTAAAAAAACGTTCCTGTTAATTATTTAGAATATGAAACATGGTTATATAAGTTACATGTCATTTATTGTGATAGTTTTTTTTTTTTTTTTTTGTAACGGTATAAGTTGTCACATATGTTTGTTTTTATTTCTAGCTACTGCATTTTGCAAAAACTCTAACCCAAATAGAAATGGTGCAGACAGAAGTAGCAGGACACGTGGAAAATAACAAAACTCTCCTTCAAGGAGTTCAGCAGAGTTTTGCGATGAATCTAAATGAAATTAATTCAACTGTTGTCAATCTTGATGCACGAATTAAGGCATTGAAGAATAAATAGGTAATTAAAATAGAATCCCACTTATCCCTTCAACCTTATATAATCAATTTTACTAAATATTTATTAATAGATAAATGTTTATTTAATTTTTTTATATGCTTCATCTAAACCTAAAATATATGCAGCTTAGTTTTATATCTTGTTTTATTTCCTTCAGTGCACAGTAATGTTCCGTTGTGAAATCGGTCCTATGTGAAATCGTTCATTAAGGAATATCACCTCATGAGTTTAAGTATGTCAATTTTTAGTGCATTCTTCCTCATGTCTTGTTCTCCATCCTACTGTAATATCCTCAAATGCAGACAGTTTCCACTAATAGGTTTATGGTCACTCTAAAATTTGTCATTGTTACCATGGATGTATCAGAATATATCATTAAACGTGAATATATTTGACATAAATGACATTTCAGAATGCCTGTTGATATTATCTGAAGGTATTGACTTCTATATGATAAAATACTAACCTCCATTTGTGGAATTGAATGGAGATCCATTCAAGGGAACCTAAATGTGAAAAAGGATAACGGACACATTTGTATTAAGACGTTGCAGGAGGCTGTCCAAAACCAAGTTTCAAAGCAGCGATGAGCCTTTCCTTGTGGACGGCATCTGGCAACCATTTCCCTTACAGAGTTGTTACCTGTGCAAATTTGTACCAACCTTTTAAAAAGCCTTAAATATCCAATCAGTAATAATGTGAAACTGGATTACTTTAATTCCTAATTACTGGAACTTTAAAAAATTAACACCAGGTATATGTATTACTAAAAAATTTATTTTCTAACATGACTTAACCGACATAGATAAATACAAATATTTACAACTGAAATAATAGTATTAAGTATGGTATTATACAATTTTTATGTTTCTACAATTTAATGCTTTCAAATTTACAGACAATTTGCATAGTCAAAAATCTTTGTCCATTCATAAAAAAAGACAAACTTTAATGGATTATATATTAAATGCCATATTATTACATACCAAAAGGAACTAGAACTGTTCAAAGTCTGTGAAAAACTTATAGTACATCTTAAAAAACACAATATTTCAATTATTATTAATAAACATCTCAAAAACTATTCCAGTTCCAGACTGGCATACTCCTCTGGGGATACCTGGGTTACCATCAGATTACCATCTGGCAACATCACCACCACCTTGTGCGTACCACCTAAAAAAAAATATATGCTTATAGTGAACATGCACACAACTGAAAGTCATAACTTCGAATAAAATCAATATAGTTGACATAAACAATTTTCTAAAAATATACAAAGTCGCCATGTTGCACAGTGGGACAAAATGCTAATCTAGGAGTGCAAAAGTCGAAAAACGAAATATAGATAGATCTTTGCTAGTATTTTTAATATCAACATAAATGTCCAAAGGATCTGAAACCTACATTTTTATTTTCGAAATTGATTATTTTAAAGCAAGGCAAGCGATGAAAACTCTTAGGTTGAGCATAACATCAAAATGGGGCATGATTTTTTCTTTTCCTTTCTAACGTTTAAAAAGCTTAATATGAGATTCCATTTGTGATAACTGTATCGACATAACATATAAAAATATAATATTCAAAAGATATATTTTTCTGAAATTTTAAAATATTTATTTCAAGAGGGTTTGTGTAAATAGTTTTGTTTTTTTTTTTTAATGAAATACGAAATTCGTTTGTATTCACGTTAATTTTTACACAAATCTTAAGAATGAGGTGTATAGTTTTTGTTTTTACCAAATATGAGTACAGCCAAATGTAGCTGAAAAAGTTCTTTAATTTTTTCTGGAGCAGTTCGCTGTAGAGTATAATTGTAACAAACTACTGAAAAACTATCTCAGTAATTTTAAACAACTTTAATACCCTTCTTTATATTTATTAAATACATATACAACTCATGTAATACAAAATTATTTATCATTATGAATGGACATAATTTTGCAGTCCTAAATTACCAGTTTTCCCCACTGTGCATCGCTTCCGCCCCGCAAAATACAAACTGGGTTCCAAATCAACAATTTTTTATACATCGTACTTTAAATGGAAGTTTCGATAACATCAATTTTTGATATTCTTTTAGTTGTAATTCCCACCGTTTCAAGATATTGGAGTATAAGGAACTGAAACACTTGAATGTTTTATTAATTGGTTTCATAGAAGAACTGAGAAAGAATCACATACGCTAAGTCGCACTACAAGATAGGGTTGGTATGTGTAAATTGAAATGTCAATTTAACAATCATCTTGAATGCAATGTACGTGTGCGCGATACGCAGGAATCCATATGCGGTTTAATATAAAATAATCACTTGAAAATAAACTGCTATTCAAAATTAGCGTAACACATTTAAGACAGCGCCGTTTGCGTTCTATTCAAGTTAGAGACTTTTCAGTTTTTTCAGTTTCAAGAGCAGTTTTTAATTTTCGTTAGCCTATTGGGTTGGTTTTAATGCCCCGAAGTCACTACTCTGTGACTTAAAAGGTTCGCCATCCACACCCCAAAAAGCAACCCCATTTCGAAATTTGAATTTGCATGATTTTGACGGCAATTTTAGAGACCTACAGGATCGACTCAGAAGAGGACGCTGTCAGCTAAAAACTCCATCCCGGCACACATTAAGACCTCCTTAATTAGGTCTGTGTATTTGGTCGCGGTCCCATCTCTTCAACCCATCTCTAGACCCGTCCTAAGCTATCCCTTTGCATTTATGCAGGGTTTTGGGTAGTTTGACCTCTGTTGGGTAAATCCATTGATCATAATGCTGCCTAATAAATTGGTGTGAGGTGCCACAACTCACTTTCACCCTTTGACAACTCAAGCACCCTTCCAAGCCGCACCCACACCGAACCCCCACTCACCCCCTCTGGTTCCGCCCTTGTAGAAGTCTGCATAGGATGTCGTTTTGTCTCGAATTCATGTGATGAAATTACTTGAAGGCTCTCGAAGTTGGCGGAACACACTGCGGACGGCCGATTGAGCACCAAAAGTGACATTCCAACTCCAACCCGCTCCCTGAAAATTCGCCGCCCTAGGGGATTGTAAGCAGGTCTTGATTCGTGGGGTGACTCAAAAAGATTTCCTGAGGATGCATAAACTCTTTTTGGCACAACCCGAGTCGTCCATCTCCTTCAAATCCTCTTTTGCGTCCGAGCACCCCTTTTTTTGACCATCTCAAAAAAATTTATGAGTGGATGAAAATTCCTGAACGAGGACTCGTTGGATAGGCCGATCTTCCCTTCCCGACCTTCCTTTGCGGTTGTGTGAATCAACAATCACCAAATTTGCGAGAGATGCTTTACAGGCGACAAGTGTTCACTGTGACTTGGGCTAATAATCTTCATGAACTTGGCCTTCCTTCCCTTCCAAACCTTCCTTTGCAGTTGTGTGAATCGACAATCACCAAATTTGCGAGAGATGCTTTACGGGCGACAAGTGTTCACTGTGACTTGAGCTCATAATCTTCATGAACTTGGCCTCAACTGAGCTAGCACCTATGAAGCAGACCACCCAAACAGCATCTTTTTCCACTAATTTTACGAGCGAGAGCATGTTGGGATGGCCTACCTCACAGGCGCTAACCCAGTCGAGGCTTCATGAGCCCAAGTCACAGTGAGCACTTGCCACGCATACCAAGCATCTCTCACGAATTTCATAACTGTCGATTCACACAAGTTCAAAAGGAGGTTCCGCCTACCCAACGAGCCTTTCAGGAATTTTCATCCACTCAAAAATATTTTGGAGGGTGTTAAAAAAAAGGACGATGGGATGCAAAAGAGGATTTGAAGGAAATAAACGATTCGAGGTGGGCCAAAAAGGGTTCAAGCATCCTCAGGAAGGCTTTCAGAGTCACCCCACGCATAAAACTTGCCAACAACCCCTCAGCACGGTAAATTTTCAGGAGGGTGGGTTGGAGACGGAATATCACATTTAGCGCTTTAATCGGCTGCTCACAGTCGGTCCCGTCAACTTCAAGAGCTCTCAAGCAATGCCATGATATGAATTCAAGACAAATAGACATCCCACACAGCCTTCTACAGGGGCGGAACCAGAGGGGTTGAGTGGAGGGTAGGAGTAGGTGTGGCTCCGAGGGTTGTCAGAGGATGAAAGCGAGTTGTGGCACCCCACACCAATAAATTGGTGTGGGGTGCCACAACTCCTTTCAGTTCTCCATCAATGCCTTTATTAGGCAGCATTAAGATTGATGGATTCGCCCAACAGAAGTCAAACCACGCAAAACCCTGCATAAATGCAAAGGGTGGCTTAGGGGGTCTGTAAATGGGTTGAAGAAATGGCACAGCAACCAAAGCACAAAACTTATTGAGGAGGTCTTAATGTGCGCCGGGCTGGAGTTTTTACCCGACAGCATCCTTCTCAGTCAGTCCTGTATGTCTCTGAAATTGCAGTCCAAATCTTGCAAATTCAAATTTCGACGTGGGACTGCTTTTTGGGGTGTGGACAGCGAACCATTTAAGTCACAACGTAGCGCCTCCGGGGCATTAAAACCAACCCTGTAGGCTACCGAAAATTAAAAACCGCAAGTCTCTAACATGAATAGAACGCAAATGGCGCTAATCTAAAATGTGTTATGCTAATTTTGACGAGCAGTTTATCTTACAATTTTCAATTTAAAATCATAGTACCTTAACGCCTTCAAGTACCAACTCAAGTCAAGAAAAAAAATAAAAAAAAAAACCCCTTCCTGTATATTTTGATAGGGGGGGGGGGGGGGGGGGGGGGGGGGGGGGGGCGCGGCGGGGGGGGGGGGGGCGGGGCGGGGGGGGGGGGGGGGGGGGGGGGGGGGGGGGGGGGGGGGGGGGGGGGGGGGGAAGGGGGGGGAGGGGGAAAAAAAAAAAAAAAAAAGGGGGGGGGAGGGGCCCATTTTATTAAGCTTAAATATGGTTTGACTCTTTTTGACAGCTGTCAACTGTCATTGGTTGTTATTGTTCATATTATCTGAATCGGCAATCGAAAAGTTCCCGAACTGAATCAGGTACCAAAAAGAAACCCATAAACTCACAGAGAACTCTCCTGTTTCATTATAACAATATATGCTATAAGCGTCAAAATAACGAAAAGTGGTATTTTAACCTCTAATATCTGACAAACTATGCATTTTTGAATTTGGTGGCCATAAGAACTTTCGATCCTGTGGTCAAGAGGAACAACATACATATATCAACCCCAGCAAATTTCACTGGGGGGCCACTTCTCATAAGAAATGAGTGGAGTCCTTTACAGACGCTGAAAAATGAATGATCATTTATGATATATTCGCAATTTTTCGCAATACGCAAGATTTCCAACTGTGGGAAAAGTTTGCATTTGCATTTTTATCAAAATTGTAATACACGTGGTCCCACTGCTGCTGTATATGTTCAAAAATCAATCTCCCTTTAACAATTAAATAGTAGCTGTAACATATACAATTCTCAGAAATTAAAAATCGCGAAATTGACTACTATGTCATTTTAACAAATCACAATTCAAATATTTCAATAACTATTGTAGAATAAAAAAATGCAATATACTGTTTGTTCCATTAAAAATAAGAAGTTGACATCTCCTTCCAGTATAAGCCTAAGTCCCAGATCACCCAAAATATTTTAGTTAAATAAAACGTACTGACTTTATTTTGTTGCCAAATTTTCATAATATTAATATTCATACTCCTTGGTACATTTCATTTGAACTGCAAGTCGTAGATGCGCGGAAGGTCAAGGACCTGACAATAGAATCTAGTGCAAGTTTTATTTACACATTTTATGGTTCTCAGTTATTATACATTGTAGTTTTCTCTCATGATTGTACTTAAAAACTCTGATAAGTACTGATTAACGTTAATTGCTGTTGAAGTCATTTTTACCATTGCCATTGCCCTTTCTGCCTTTTGCGCATCTCAGTAGTTCAAAATGAAAGGACCCCACACAAACCTTATGGAAATTGGATTTCTGTCAAATTGGTTAAAAATTTAGTATAATGTAGTTCTTGACTTCCTGATCAAAAGTTATTATAGGCCCGAGCATTTACTATGAACAGTTTCCGAGATATGGATGGATAAAGAACGAGATATTGCCTATTTGGCGATATTCCAAAGCTCTATCTATTGATCAATACCACTCAATCCAACTGCTTACTGCAAAAAGCTGGAATGCATTCACCCCTAGAATTGTAAAAGGCTACTTACTAGAACCCCAGAACCCCTAACCTCAAAAGTCTGACTACAAATCCCTAACCCCTTGAAACTCAATTATTAAGTGACATACGGTTCTAAACACTAACACTTTGGTTTTTGAACATTCCGCGTTCATCCACAGAATCGTAAAAGACTATTCACTAGAGCCCTAACCTCAAAACTAATCCCAAATCCTCAACCCCGTAAAACTCTATCATTCGTGACATAATCCTATAAACATTAATATTTGGAACCTTTTCGTTTAATCCCAGAATCATAGAAGAATACTTACTAGAACTTCGGAATTCTAACCTAAAAATTCCTAAACCCTTATAACTCAGTTAGGTAAGTCTTTGAACATTAAATCTTTGGAGCCTTCTACGTTCACCTACGTCCACAGAATTATTAAACACCATTCAATTAGAACCCCCAATTGATAGTGATTGACCCAGGATCCGGGAAATTGTGCCATATAACGCATTCAAGTATACCGGCCACATGCGCGGTACCGGCGTACTATAGCTCCAGTGCGCGTTACTAGGCACTGTCAGTGACGTACGAATGTACGGGCAAGAGATACACGCGCGTATAATTTACAAGGCACTTAAAAAAATAAGGTTTATACTTTAATTATCATAGAGTTGTATAGTGCCGACCCTGCGTTGTGGCAGACTTTCCGGATCCTAGGTCAATCACCATCAATTGGGGGTTGTAATTGAATAGTGTTTCATAATTCTGTGGCTGAACGTAGAAGGCTCCAAAGATTGAATGTTCAAAAAACTTACCTAACTGAGTTATAAGGGCTTAGGAATTTTTAGGATAGAATTCGAAGTTGTAGTAAGTATTCTTCTATGATTCTGGGAATAAACGCACAAGGTTCCAAATATTAATGTTTATAGGATTATGTCACGAGTCATACGAGTTTTAAGGGGTTGAGGATTTGGGGTTAGTTTTCAGGTTAGGGCCCTAGTGAATAGTCTTTTACGATTCTGTGGATGAATGGAGAAGGTTCCAGAACCAAAGTGTTAGTATTTAAAAGCGTATGTCATGAGTATTTGAGTTTCAAGGGGTTAGGGATTTGTAGTCTTTGAGATTAGGGTTCTGGGGTTCTAGTAAGTAGCCTTTTACAATTCTAGGGGTGAAAGCATTCCAGCTTTTTGGAGTAAGCAGTTGGATTGAGTGGTATTGATCAATAGATAGAGCTTTGGAATATCGCCAAATAGGCAATATCTCGTTCTTTATACATCCATTGAAACTGTTCATAGCAAATGCTCGGGCCAATGATAACTTTTGATCAGGAAGTCAAGAACTACATTATACTAAATTTTTAACCAATTCAACAGAAATCCAATTTCCATAAGGTTTGTGCGGGGTCCTTTACCAAGCTGCACTTTTTGAGATATCAATACCCACCGCCCACTGCAGTGAAATACTGCATATAACAAACATTATATTATAAACAGCAAAATTACCTGGACTGGGAGGTTCCGCCCTAACCACTTGCGCCACCACCTGATCGGGAAGCGTCGTCCGTTTTGACAGACAATGGCTCCGTAACATCGGGACGAAATCTCCGGCATGGCAATGTCCGCTTGCGGTTCCTCTGCCGCCTCTGTCGTGTCCATTGCCTCGGCGACTTCGTTAGTAACCAGCAAGCACTGCTGCTGTCCGTCGCTGCCCTGCGTTAACAGTATTGTCTGGCCCTGCTCGTTCTGGCCTGCCACCTGGTACACTGTGCCGTCATCGCCCGTTATGTAGATGGGATTCTCATTGTCGGCTAGTGTAAAGGAGGAGATATCCGTTATAGCAGAGGCGTCCGCAGGTGCTGAAGTCTCAGCCGGGGGTTCTGTTGAAGGCGCGGAACGGCTGCAGACGAGTCTATTGATGGAGGACTGGGGGTAGTTGCGGAGAGGGCTGGCGATTTGGCCGGCTCAGGAGATGGAGACAGGGAAGAGTCGTCATCAGCTGAAGGTAAAAAAAGATATTATTTCTTTATGCACAGGCTTGACTGCCCTGATGACTTTCAGGATTTAATTCCCAGAAGCCAATTTGTTAAACGCATTATATTACTAATTTGGTAATTTAGACTACATTTTTTTGCATTTTATTTTGAAATGGTTTATCAATTTAGGAAAAAAATGCAAATGAAAATGAAAATAAATTAAAACTGAACGTAATGTATACAGCATCTAAGTGTAATATGTGCTACAATTTTATTGTTACATGAATATGACACCATACAAAAGTAATGTAAAAATACAAATAAAAAATTACTATAACAGATACATACAAATGAAAAGAAATCAAACATATTTAACATATTTAATATTTTTATATTTATATTTTGAGTTACTAAGTAGACATATTATCATAATTATTGTGAAATAATATATATTCTAAACATTTTTTTACAAATGACTTTTTTTTTAATTACATCTTATTTCTGAAGTCAGTAAATTATAAATCTTTGATGCAATATAAAAAGCAAACCTGAGATTACTGTTGTTATGATTTATTGGTATTATTTGGTTATTTTTCATTTTTTTCAAACAAGGACAAGTCTTGTGTCTTTTATAAATAATTGTTATAAATAATAGTGGGTTTTATTCATATTCAGGTGTGATTTATAAATGTGAAGCCAATTTTGTACAATTTTAATATCGTGAATTGCTCTTTCTTCGACTTCCCCCAATATTTCCACTAAAGACAAGTACTGTATCATCACCATCTATGTTTAGATTTAATAACGAGTTTACACAGATTATAAACAGTAAAGGGCCTAGTACAGTGCCTTATGGTACACCAATGTTGATAGTTCCTGGCTTGCTTATTGCATTATTCAAACTCACAGACTGCTGTCGATCAGACAAATCACTTTTATTTTATTAGGTTTAACACAGTGCCCCTAAAACCGTAATGTAGGAGTATGTCAAGGTTTGTTCTATGGGGTACTGTGTCAAATGCTTTTGCTAAATCCATAAAATTCCGATACACATACTTGTAGTACTACTATTCAAGTTATTCATTATTTCTATTATAAGCTTATACACAGCATCATTGGTACTAAGACCTTCAGTAAAACCAAACAGGTTGTTTGACATAATGTTTATTTTATAACAGTTGACAACCTGTTCTTTAAGAGCCTTTTCAAAAATTTTTGTAAAATATGTTGCTTATTAAACTTATAATCCTATAGTTTTTTATGTTGATCCTATCAGCTGATTTATGAATATGTACCACAATGGTGGTTTTAAAACGGATAGGTACAATAACTGTTTCAAACAGAAAATTGATTATATGTTTTAATGGCAAAATCATAGAATTATGAACTTGTGTCAAGATATATCTACTAATAAGTAGATATACTGTCATGCCCACATTAGCTATTTAACTTGAGCACAGAGTAAACCACCTACACAGAGACGACAGAAAGGATTTCCCTCCAAAACCTAAATTCAGTGTGCATGCGTGGGTAGCCATTACATAAATGGTATTTCAATCAACCTTGCTAACTTCGCTTGCTTGTTATTGTTTGTGTGTGGCGTGGCGTCCTTTTCGTAGTCCTTGTGTTTGTAGTGATTTTTGTGAATTCCCTCTGTTTTGTTGTGTTTTAAACTTTGAATTTGACATTTTTATGCAATTATGGTTCGTAAATCCGAATCGGTCCTCGAAAACTAGAGAAACCATTGTTCTCTCAGTGTATCCGTAAATATTACATCTGTCAGTTCATTCACTGCAAGTTCACTGTAAACTAACCCCTCAATTCTCAAACGAGCTGATAATGCTGTCGTCTCTGTGTAGGTGGTTTACTCTGTGACTTGAGAGAATTAATATGCTTAACAATTTCGTTATCAGTTGCTGAGGATAAAAATACTGAATGTTTCGTAAAGATTTTTTTTATTTCTTATTATACTAGATGGTTCCAATATATATATTTTTTTCCATTTCTGTACCAATATTAATAAAATAGTGATTACAAAAATTTGACATTTCCTATTCATTTTCAAATACTTTCTCACTATTTGTTATTGTTAAACTTTATAGTCTATTATTTTTTTCAATTGTTGCATCTTTTATTACATAATAGATATTTTTCATGTTATTTAAATTGTTATTTAGTTCCTTACTATAACAGTAATTTTTCTGTTTGCTTATTACTTATTTAATTTATTTTAACAAATTTTGTACTGTGCTTCTAATTTAGGGTTGGTCTTATTTAAATATTTCCTTT
Organism: Aromia moschata; assembly: GCA_029963805.1. Taxonomy (NCBI): domain Eukaryota; kingdom Metazoa; phylum Arthropoda; class Insecta; order Coleoptera; family Cerambycidae; genus Aromia; species Aromia moschata. The sequence goes on along the minus strand of JAPWTK010000288.1, from coordinate 534,987 downwards.
TCATCTTATCTATATTTTTATGTTATTAAGCCATAGTCATTCATTTTTTTAAGTTTTTTATTACATTTAAATTCGACTAAATAATGTCAATCAGATTTTTTGTGCAGATCAGTAAAGGTTTTAATAAACATATTGGTTGCTGTTTTAGGGCTGTCACATAATGAAAAAAACTTATTTTTGGTGGATATAAAAGTTTTCCTGGAAAGAAACGTTTTTTTTCATTTGTTTTTTTTCCCGAGATACCTCCTACACAGGTGAATATGTCACCTGAATTTGTCTACATTTCCAAAATTTTCTTCGTTCTTCCAAAATATTTGTTGTTGCATTCCTAAAAACTGGACTTATTCTTTGACATTCTTTTCTTGCTCATTCACAAATAATAGACATACTTTGAAGATAAACTTTTTGCCTTACATAAGTATTTTTAACAATAAGAAACCACTCAAATGTAATGAAATCATAAATTAACAATCTGTAGCGTTTTGGTTTTTCGATTTTAACTCACCAGGTAAAAACCTATTTCAGGGAATTTTCCCATTGCAGGTATAAACCCTTTGACCAACACTACTTTATATTATACAAAACCCTAATTATTTATAGGTCACCGTAAACTCGTAAATACTGTATAGGTCACCTAAAACACATAAAGAACATTTTTGAAAAAAAAAAAGTACGCAAACAAGTTTTGCAACAGCCAAATACGAGTCTATTGGGGCTTATATACGTGAGCACTTGTCGTCTAGCTGCAGTCAAACCAGTGATACATTTTCATTCAACTTTCAACACTCTTATGCGAATTTCATTTGCACTACTTTTACTACCCACTTTTGATTATAACATAATGTGAAGGAACAAAACAATTGCCAATTACAAGTTGTCATAGTTGGCAGCCAACGTGTTCATGGAAAAACACTAATATCAACTTTACAAAATTATACAGACTAAATTATTGCTCCCAACTTGACTTGACCCAATTCAACTGAATATTGAATTATTCGTATCTTCCAATTTAATGTCAGTTTTAAATTAAAAATTAACAATTCTTATGTATTTTGAAGTTTCTGAAAGGGAAATGTTGCATTTTACTTTTTAGTTTGTTATGTTTTCAGTTTAGTGTATGAAAAAAACTGTTATAACATTTGATACTTAACTGCAACACTATTTTAACATTATCCTTACAAACAGTTAAAATATATACGTATCTATAAGTTTCAACTAGGGCACAAAATAAAACCACTAGTTAATAACTTCAACATCTCTTTCGTAAATTTAACATTTCAATTTGAATTTGTATTTGTATACACCAGCGTCAATATTACGCATTAGAGAAAAATATAATGGACTTTCTACAGTTGTAAACAGTGAGGAAATAAATACAGTGAAAACAAGCAAATCAAGCCTTAATTCATTTGTTACTCCACAACAATCATTAATATCTGATACCAACGCGCCATTTCTTATTATTTTTGTATTAACTTGTTTTTTTTACATTAAATATAACTTACACTTGTTTCTGTAAGCCAGTCCAGATTTTTCAGCAATTAATAAATTATTTTTGTTTTTTTCATTTTTTTCTAGATTCACATCTGTTTACAATATGTTAAACAGTGGTTAATAAACAAATGTGTTAATTACTTTAGCACTATATTATTATGTGGTACATAAACTGATTTAGTACACTGTATTATTTTTGCGATCCACGCATTACTTATTAGAATAGTACATACAGTGGACGCGCTTATAAGACTCACTTTGGGATCAGCAAAAAGTGAGTCTTATAAGCGGCTGAACCTTATAAGCGAAGAGGGAAAAACACGATTTTAGAATGTATGTAATACACAAACTTTATTTTACCTGTGAATAGACATAATACAACACAATAGCGTGTTATTTACTTATAAAAAAAAGGTAACTCTTAAAATACATACGTACAAACATACATAATCAGTTCAAAGTTTAAGATGGTTTAAAGAAATTTTTTTGTTTTTGTTTGTTTTTTGTTACTTTCCATCATTTCAATTGTGTATTTTTCATAAACTGAGTCTTTTATCCGAAGTGGTGAGTCTCATAACCGAGTTTTTTTCAATGTATTCGGATACGTCCGGACTGTTTCTGGCGATTTTGAGTCTTATAAGCAGTCGCTTATAGCAGAACCTTATATCCGTGAGTCTTATAAGCGGCGTCTGTATTTATAATTTCCAATTTTGGTAGATAAAACAAATAGATCGACGAAAAAGGCACTTTCCCCTCACTTAACCAGAAAATTAACACCGCTATGAATATTATATGACATTAACAAAAATATTCCGACAGTTTTTCTTTCATCAAATATATATACAGGGTGTCCCATAATTATGTTAAAACTTTTAAAGGGTGTGTTGTACATGTGATATTAAAGGTGGCATTTTTCCAATGTACGTTAGTTCTGTGTAGTTCAAATGCATGATTCATTTTCTTAAAAAATTTTGCAACAGCACAGAAAAATAAATTGAACTATTCAGAACTAACGCACTAACTTATATTGGACAAATGCCAAATACTTTGTAAAGTATAATTAAAAGAAACATTCACCCTATGTGGCATACATTTTTTATACAATCGGTTTCTCATAAAAATTGGTATTCAGGGGTTTTCGGGGTCGCTGATTACGAATCTTACCTCTGAATTTAGTAATTCAAAATGGCGGATCTAAGATGACGAACAAAAATTTCAAATATCACCGGGTTTCATTGAAAATTCATACACAGAGAATTTAGAGCTCGCTGATTACCAACCTGAACTTAGATTTTAAAAATTCCGAATGGTGGATCCAATTTCACCAAAAATTGCATATAGGAAGTTTTTCAAAAACGGTAGCCTAAAATTGAAATTTACTACTGGATTCATTCCAAAGTTTACATATGGAGCTGTCGGGTTAGTAATCTCCAATTTATTATGGTGCGCAATTATATGTAATTACCGATTTTATCCCTACAAAAGGATTGCGCTCAACTTGAAAGTATGAGAAAGATCTTTTTGGGTGATATCATGGATCCGCCATTTTTAATTTTCAAAATTTGAGGTCAGATCTGTAACCAGCAATTCTATAAACCCCTATATAGTAATTTTCAATGAAATCTGATTGTATTTCAAATTTTCGTCCGCCATCTTGGACCCGCCATTTTGAATTTTCAAAATTTGAAGTTATATTCGTAATCAGCGACCCCGAAAACCATCATATGATAATTTTTAATGAAATCCGGTGATGTTTGAAATTTTTTCCGCCTTCTTGGATACGCCATTTTGAATTTCTAAATTCTGACATCAGATTCGTAATCAGCCACTCCAAAAACCATTGTAAATAGTTTTTTTATGAAATCCAGTGATATTTAGAATTTTTGTCCGTCATCTTAGATCCGCCATTTTGAATTTTCAGAACCTGAAGTCAGATTCGTAATCAGCGACCCCAAAAACCGTTGTATGATAATTTTTTATGAAATCCGGTGATACTTGAAATTTTTGTTCGCCATCTTGGATCCGCCATTTTGAATTTCTAAATTCTGGCGGCAGATTCGTAATCAGCGACCCCGAAAACCTCTGTATAATTTTTTCCACACGATGGAAGCTAAAAAATTTCTCCAATAATGAATTTTTGTTAAAAAAAAAAGGTTGTTTTTTTAATTTATTAATTAATATAAATAAATTAACAAACAAATTCATACCTTTGTGCATGAATTTTAATTCGGTAACATCCCACGATCATAAAAATACAAAAAAAAAACATCAGTTAAATCGAATTTAAACTACTTCAAAATCGGAAAAAAACTGTTTTAAAAAAAGTGGCACCGTACGGTGCCACCGTGCTGAAAAGGGTTAAAGTGACGTGAATGCCTACTACTCTATTTTACGAATTTATATTCAGACTTTATATAGGACAATAAAACGAGTTTATATTTTTTTTCTGGATAACTGTTGCATATTCGAAAAAATAGAAAAAATAGAAAAAAAACTTTTCAAAAGAACTGTGCTATATCGTGCATATTTTTGTAGTGTTAAAAATCAACCCACAAATAAGTTATAGTTATGACACAAAAATGAAAAGGGGTTGCTTGTTTCAACTCCATGCAGGTGCAGAGGGAAAATAAAAATGTTACCCCAAGATGTCGTTCTGCTAGTAAGAGAAGTACACCAAATTTCAAATTCTTACGTTGTTCTGTTATTGAGATAGAAATTTATTTATTAAAAGTATTTTTGGCTCGACTTATATGTGCGAATAATTTTATAGGGGGGGCTGTAATAGAAAAAGTTTATATGAAAAACCACCTTCAGAATCACCTATAAAATACACCAATTAAAATTTTTAACATAATTATGGAACACCTTGTATATATATCATATCGTCGATTTAATCGACAGAATGTGTAATTCCATTTTTGCAAATTTTACAGAAGGTATTAATAAAGTAGATGGAAGATAATTAAATAAGATATAATAATATCAGTCATACAAAACTATTTTAGCATCATCACAGAATAAATCCGGAAAGTCAGAGATAAACTTTTTTAATTTGTCAGATTTTTTTTTGCCTTACGCACATTGGACATTTTTAATTCATAATTGTATATTTTTGACAAATAACACATATCACACAACAAAATGCACACACTCATTCCCAAACCTTAATTATATACATAAGCTGACGCTGACAAAGTGAAAAACGATTTTTGCATACAACCTGAAGCTCGGCGGGACAGCTGTGAAACCCAAGACAAAAGCCTTGCTATATTCATGTTATGTTATATATTATCTTACTTTAAGATGCTTAAGGTGGTGTAATACTCAAAATGTAAGAGTAATGTAGAACAGCGTTTAAAAGAAAGCAATATGTCAAGGAGAAATAAAAAATCTAAACACACTTACCGATCAGCGATGGCATGCTGATAACAGTCTTCGGCTTGGCAGGTGAGAACGTCTTCTCAGGCACGTGACTCCTTATCAAAAGGGATTCCTTCTTTGGCGACACCCTGTGAACATTCAACCCTGTCTGCACGATCCTCGCCTGCGGCCTCTGGCTTATGAAACCCGAGTTGTGCTTCTTATCGTTGTGTGGCCTATCTTTCTCGTGGCGCCCTGAACTGTTGTCTTTGAGTAGACGTTCCTAGGTGACACCTCATGTTGACTCCTGATAACATTTGACCCGCCAGCTATGTTGAACTTGGGTCTCGGCGCTAGTGGCCTGGTCCGCACCAGGCTGGGACTATGCTGCACCGATCTAATCGAACTGACGTTGTGCATCCTAGAAGCCACGGACTGATTGAGGATCCTCTGCTGCACCTTGGGCTGCGGCGTGCTGCTCAGCAGACTCTTGCGGAGGATGGTGGAAGGGTTCAATGCTCTATTCAGTAATGAAGGTTCGCTCTTCACCAGTGTGGAAGTCATCGTGACCTTTACAATATTATGTAACATTATATAAATACACTGGTGGCCATATAAAAGACATATTGCAAGATAAAAAAAAAAGGCTTCAAAGTATGCCGTGGAATCGATCGTAGTCTTGAATGATTACACAGGACCACAAAAAAAATTTCTTCTTGTGCGGTACACCACATCAGGATTTCTATATGCCTTTTGAGTCGCTGATCTCGAATCCAGGCTTAGTTTCACTGGATTGGCTAACCTAACCTCAAAAAAAAACCCTAAACTTAAAAAATCAATAATTCGCGCAACTTGAAGTTGTAAGCTGAATAGCCCTTTCAACTTGGGCTCTCTAATCCCATAGTTTGAAAACCGAAGCCTTTAAGCCCATAGCCACCTAGCCTAACCTCAAAAACTACATAAACTCAATGAATCAAGTACTCAAACTCAATAACCCATAAATGGTTAAGACCTGAACTTTCGAACTCAATAGCCCCTAAATTGTTTCTTTTGAAACACATTATCCCCAAGTTCTAGCCTTCAGTCAGCCACCTAATCTAACTTCAAAAAACACCATCAATTCAATAAATAGAGTTTACAAACTCAATAGCTCACTCAACTTGAACATCTGACCTCGATCTCCTCTTCAATCTAAACTTATCAACACTATACTATCCAAACGTAAACATTAAGTCTCATAACAACATAACCTAACCTCAAAAATTCCCATAAACTCAATTAATGAAGCTTATGAACGAAACAACCCACTCAAGCCTCAACTTTTAACTGTACAACTTCGGAAGGTGAATATTTAGATACATCACCTCCCTCACGTAACCTGAAAAAAAAAACAAAATTTGATGATCAAGCTTACAATCTCAATAGCACACTTAAACTAAGCTTTGAAGCTCAATTAACCCATTCAACTAAGTTCTTCAACTCAACAGTCCTAGGCTATGTCATTTTCTAGGTTAGGTTGGGAGCCTACTGGATCAAAGTTCGTTAGATTTGAGGACTGTTGAGTTGAAGAACTTAGTTGAAGGGGTTAATTGAGCTTCAAGCTTAGTTTAAGTGTGCTATTGAGATTGTAAGCTTGATCATCAAATTTTTGTTTTTTTTTTCAGGTTATGTGAGGGAGCTATGTATCTAAATATTCAACTTTCAAAGTTGTACAGTTAACGAACTTAAGTTGAAGAAATGATTGAGTTCAGATACTTCGGTTGAGTGGGATATCTCCTTCATAAGCTTCATTAATTGAGTTTTGGGAATTTTTGAGGTTAGGTTATGTTGCTATGAAACTTAATGTTTACATTTGGATACTGTAGTGTTGATAAGTTTAGATTGAAAAGGCGATCGAGCTCAGATGTTCAAGTTGAGTGAGCTATTGAGTTTGTAAACTCCATTTATTGAATTGATGTTTTTTGAAGTTAGATTAGGTGGCTATTGGACTGAAGGCTAGAACTTGGGGATAATGTGTTTCAAAAGAAACAATTTAGGGGCTATTGAATTCGAAAGTTCAGGTCTTAACCATTTATGAGTTATTGAGTTTGTGGACTTGATTCATTGAGTTTATGTAGTTTTTGAAGTTAGGTTAGGGGACCATGGGCTTAACCCTTTCGCGCCCGGAAAACGGACGAATCCGCATAAATTGTTAGTGCTGTTGTAGCCTGGAACCAGATATCTACGCACGGTAAGAGGTACACTTATTGGAAATATACGTATCCCCGTGTTAAATATTATTAACAATATAACCCAAAAACGTTGTGTGGTTTGTGAAAAAAAAAAATATAGCCGTGAAACCAGTTACAATTGCGTCAATTTGATGTGCCACTATGTGTTCTTGGTTGCTTTTTTTATTGACATTTGCCCCAAATTCATAAAAATGTTTAGTTTGTCAAAAATAATTAATATATGGTTCACGGCGGGAGCCACCTGCAGTCTGCATCCTATATAGGCGCGGTGTAGTTCGCGACGGGAAGTGGACAAATCCGCAGCACCGTCCGCTACCGTCTGTGAAGCACGGTGCGTTAAAACCGTTGCCGTCCTGAAAGGGTTAAAGGCTTTGGTTTTCAAACTATGGGATCAGAGAGCCCAAGTCGAAAGGGCTATTCAGCTTAAAAGTTCAGGTTGCGCTAATTATTGATTTTTTAAGCTTGATTTTTTTTAAGTTTAGGGGGGTTTTTCGAGGTTAGGTTAGCCAATCCAGTGAAACTAAGCCCGGATTCGTGATCAGCAACCCAAAAAACATATAGAATACCTGATGTGGTGTACCGCGCAAGAAAAACATTTTTTTGTGGTCCTGTGTTATTACTCCTTATTTTAATTTCTACTGCACTTTCATTTACAATTATTGTTATAACCTCAAAAATAAAATGCACGCTTTAAAACATACTTAAGTTTTTGTTTCAATGTCTAAGGTTCCTGTCCCACTGCAGTCACAAACTTTCAACATCCAATGAAGGTAACAAATATGAAAACCAGAAAAATAATGCAAAAAAAATATTTAAATAAGAAATTATATAAATCAGAAGACCACATGATTATAATTAATAATAAAAATGATCAAACATGATTCAGCAAATTAAATGTGTCAGAAATTGTTAAAAGTAGATTTTGAAGACAAAAATAAAAGCTAATACTGTTCAGCTACCAATTATTTCCAATAAATCTCTATAACATTTGATCTTTTATATAAAAAGTTGTAATGACATACCTTTACTGGGGCACTGGTAGTAATAGACGAGCTGGAAACAGACGTAGTACGTTCAGTCTTGATAGTGGGCATCGATTCCTCCTCTTGCTCCTGGGTAACCGCCTCAGTTTCCATTGGAGTATCAACTGATCCACTCTTGAGGTCATCCTCTGTTATCTCTGCAGCGGCTAGCTTCACAATGTTCTCCAAAGAAGTGTCTTCTGCCTCAATTTTTAAGCTTTCTACAAACATTAATAATTAATCTAAACTTTAAACTAGATTGTTCAAAAAATATATATGTATCTTCCGAGAAAATTTACAAAATTTTAATATTGGTAAACAAATAAAATATAAATTCCTGACAAAATCTTCGCATGGAAAATGTTCTACAGTCAGTATAAACCAACGAAATCATAGGACTAAAAGGAGCTTGGTATATGCTAATACATTACGTTTGCTTGGTACATATAAATCTCTAGTTAAAATTTGCCAAATTTTGTCAGTTTTTATTTTATTTGTGATATCTAGAGTGTGGTCACAACAAAAGTTCATCTACTGTGTAAAACTACACCATTTTAATCAATTACCCGGTTCTGGTTCTGGCTCTGGCTCCGGCTCCGGGTACTCCTGGCCAGCTATTTTCCCCGTAAACGGATCTAAGGTAAACTCCCCAGGCGGACTCTCTGGTTCTGGCAAGGGTAAATCTTCTGGGAATGGCAACTCTTCCAGACCATCATCAGAGTCCTCGTGAGTTGCGGGTTCAGCGGCTACTGGAGTAACTGGTTTTTTGGGTGGCTCTTCCTGCTTTGGCTTCACAGTTATCTTTGTAGGCATCGGCTTCTGGGTAATTTCCGACATCGGCGGTTTCCTGACCCTCGTTATGACTGGCTTGTAGATCTTCGTGGGAGTAGAAACTGAAGGCTTATTCGGAGGAATTTGAATTATCTGTTTTGTTGTTGTTGTGGCACCATCTTTCTTGACGATTTTTATTTGGGTCTGTCCTATTTTCGGAGCTACCTTGACGATAGTCTGTCCCCCACTGGTTGCCACTTTGGAGGTGGTGGAGTCCAGTTTTATTATGCCTGCTGTCTTTGACATGATGTAGACACCTGTGCTTAACGAAGGCAGCTGCTTCTGGTTAATGCGAACGACTCCATTAGCATCAGGTATGAGTACATTCTGAGGAAGTGGACTGGCCTTCCCAACACCATTCTTGACTACCTGCATAGTCTGCACAGCAGGCGGTTTAGGAACGATCTTCTTGTACTGTGTTATCTTGGGTTTAGTTTCAACATCAGAATCATCGGAGTAATCCTCAAACTTCATTTTCTTCTCAAAAGAATCGTCACTGTCATCATCCTCAAAGGAGCGTTTCACGCCACCTTCATCCCCATCTGCGTCCGAGATATTGCCGCACCATGCCTTGACTTGATTGAGAGCCTTCTGTTTGCTAGTTCTCTGTGGTCGACTAAAAAAAATTAATCAAAAGGTATGATTTGATGATGACGTTGCTGTTTACTATTTTGACTATCGCTGTTTTGCTTTTGACTAACATTTTGACTAATGTGCATTCACTTTGAAGTAAAAAACCTTGGATGTCTTATAAGACGTAAATAATATTAATGTTGTATTATAATATCTCCAAGATATGTTTATTTTGTTCATTGTCAATGATTTACCTAATTTTTTAACACATACAACTGGTTTTTTTTTTTCGATTTTCCGTATAGTCCCAGTTTTTCGTAATCCGAGATACGGTCAGCCTCAATTATCTCGAACTGTCGAGACTCTTCTGTATATACATATAAACATACTGAAATTTATGTAGATACAATTAAAAAATAATGAGAAATTTGCTCTTGAAACTCATCGCAATAATTACGGATCTAGAATAAGTATGGATAGACTTTTTAATAATAGACTAATGATTTTATATAAAACAATAATATAGCCTGTTTTAACGGTTCACATACACAATCTAATATGTAAAGAAAATGTTATTTAAACGAACTAAACACTATATATTATAGATCTGCGTACAATTTTGTACACTAATAAAAGAAACATTACAGTTATAACGAGCCATCCAAAAAAAAAAAAAGTCATCAAATATGGTTATGTACGAGAGAGATGGAAATAGCGATTATGTCAAAGCTCGAAGCAAAACTTTGTTGTTGTCAAACTTTTGACAAGTGACTGTGACAACTGTAAAATAAATAATGGCTGTCACATAATGTAACACCCTTGACAAATAAGTAAGGTTATAAATTTAAGATTAACAATAGGAATACATCTTTTTTTGCTCGGCCAACTTCGGGATTGTTTTTTTTTAAAAAATTTTAGCTTTCACTCATAAATATAATTAAAGGTTGAAGAAAGTAGCAATCGGAAAGTATGTTGACAGCCAGTAACTTGTATGGAACAAGTTACTGGCTAATAATTCAATGTTATGGTCAATAAAAGACTGCTTCAGACTCTCGAAGTATGTTTAGTCATTATCTTGTTGAAAGATAAATGACTCTAAGCCAAGTTTCTACTTGGATTTTTGCAGGTCATCTTTTGGAGTATTGATAATATTATCAATATGTTTGAAACGGTGTGCCCTTCAACCTCACTACCACTCAACCTCAAAATTTGGTTATTTGGTTATGAGGTTTTAAGAGAGGTTAAAGGGTAAGAGAGGTTAAGGGGCACACCCGTTTCAAACATATTGATTTACACTGCTTGAATGTGTATAAGTCTCTCTTTTTTTACTGGTTTATAAGGTTTTTCAATCACAAGGTTATGGGATTTTTGAGGTTATGAGGTTTCAGGATCACGCGGTTTTGAGGTTAAGTGGTACTGGGATTGAAAGGCAAATTCGTTTCAAACATATTGATTTACACTGCTTAAGCGCGTATAAGTCTCTTTATTACTGACAATGAGTTATGGGGTTTTAGAATCATAAGGTTATTGGATTTTTGAGGTTATGGGGCCTATGGTTATGGAGTTTTGAGATTATATGGTTATGAAATTGATGAAATATATGATTATGGGATTTCATTTGGGTTTTTATCAAATTATATGATTTTTAGCTTGATTTTCATGGTTTTAGGTTAGGAAAAGAACCGGAATCTGATCGAGCAATTTGGTTCCGGTTTCAGCGACCCAAAAAACATATACCTAGTATACATAGTCAGACCTGCAAACGATTTTTTTTTGTGGAGCTGTGATAATCATTGACAAAAAAACGGCACTCCTTGTTACCTCCAAACTATATGTCTGTGACGGTTTGATTATTAGGGTCCCACAGACATCATATGGTTTGGCAGTTACAAGAATTTTCATAATGATAATACTGGAGGACAAAATTTTATGTTACAAAGGGCCCAAACAGCTGCTGGGTATAACTTTTTTTTAAAGGGATTTTTAAATATAACAGCTTTGATCAAGGGGCAAAGAATGCTTGAAGCTTCATCTTTTAAAAATATAGTTATAAATATATTTAACATAATCTTAGGTATACATAGATGAAAGTATCAGGCAGGAGTTATGTTCTATTATATGTACTGTAATTAATAGCAAAGTGCTAAACAAAATATGTAAAATAATAATAGTTTTAATTTTTATATATTGGCACAACCATAATTTTGTTTAGGTACTAAATATTTAGTTTTCAGGTTATTAAAAGCTATATTTTCAACATATGTATATATGTACTTAAATTTTTCAATATCAAAACTCTACCCATAATTTTTGCAATTTGATCACAGTAAAAATAATTTCTAACACTAATTCCTGCATGTTTCGTATTCCAATATGCACAAATTATCAAACAGAATATGGAAATGTTGTTCTAAACAACAATTTCTTCTTCAAAAATTCCACAAAAACATGAGTTTTGTCTAAAACTTACCTAGGAGTAGACTCTCCACTGAAAGATGCACTGGGAGTTGGCACGGCCTGTGACATTTTCATGGATTTTCCACGTCCCTTTGGTGATACCGCTGCAGCTTGTAGTTTTGCCTTCTCAGCCTTCAGTTTCTTAAGTTGCTGCTCAAATTCCTCAACCATCTGCTTACAGTGATTAAGATTTGATATAGGTTCCCAAGTGTTCTCCTCACTAAATAAAAAAAAAATGATGAAAACACTCATATATTTTTGTTTTAACAAACCTTGAGAAGTTTTCCCACTTTATCTGATATTCCCATGTTTTTCGCTTAGGATTGAAACGTTTTGCTACGATTCTCTCTACAACATACTCCCTTTTTTCTGTACTTCTTACAGTTCTCATTGCTTTATTTGAGTTGGGCTCTCCATTCTAAAAATTGATTACAAGCATAATTCACCTTATATATTAGAGTATATAATTTATATATAGAGCCCGGCGCTATGGTCGGCAATGAGCCACTGTTCTCGAATTATTCTCGAATTATTTGAAAAATTCATCACAGAGATGAATCCAATCAGAAATAAGGACATTCTTTTTCAATACAAATAATCAAGGGCGAAGATATTTTTCAAATATTAAACTCGAGAACGGTGGCTCATTGCCGACCATTGCCGCGCCGGAGTCTACTTATATATATTTACCTTATTTATATTTAATGCCCTTACCTTAGTACTTGGTAAAATAGTGACATCGTTATTTAATTTTACAGGCTTAACTATAGACTTTTTAATCACCTCTGTAGTTTTCTCGCCTTCAGTTTTGTTACTTACAACTGAATTTTCTTTGTTGCTATCTACTAAAAACGGAAGAAATAAAACAAATAATAAAACTAGAAATTTACTTACCAAAACCATCTAAAGACAATGGGTCTTTTTCTATTTGCTTTGAAGAAGGTTTGGGTTTAAACTCAGTTACTTTCGCATTGCCAATTTTTGTGCAAAATTGTAGTGTTTGTCCAGCAGTTATCCAAGCATCTTTATCTATTTGAGGCAGCTTGCACCATTTCTGATAAATTGCCCAAGAAGAGGGCACATTTTCGCCCTTTTCTTTTTGCTGTTTATTTTTCCATAGCGTAAAACCCCAAACCTGAGGTTTACTTTCTCCCTCGCATACGTTTAGTAAATTTGATTCACCTGTACAGTTACCAGATTTATGCTCTTTAAATTCTTCCCAAAAATGGGAAACATCATGACACTGACCACATACTAACACGTCAATTTTTTTAAGATCTTCCTGGGAGTCTGTAAATTTGAAACTTATTATCATATCAACAGTAAAAATTTAATTATCACAAACACTATTGACAAGAAATATTATCTAATATAGTTCCATCCTTTTGTAGAAAATGGGATGGTGATAAAAAAATCAATGTAGGGCCAATATTTCAGTATGTAACTCTGATATAATTCTTATTTATTTTGTCTGTCTCAGTACTTCCTAACAGACACAACAAAATTATTTCTGTAACTTTATATTTGACAATTTACATTTGAGGTTTGTAATCATAACCCGATGTATCTATGTATTTGGCTGCAGCTAATGATGCACAAGAAGGTGAGTTCGAATAAGGCTATGGAGACCACCTATTGTTAGTTATAATTCAAGTGATTAGTTAAAATATCCAAATGAATCCCTTTGTCTAAATGACCAAATAATGGATTATTCTTAATTCATATCAGCCAATCACTAACATTCCAATTGAAAAAATATGGTTGTTGTAAAAAAAATTATTCTAAATAATAATAATAATACTCTATGGTAATAATGGTATACATATATGTTACAACTTATAACTATAGTTATAACACATTAACTATATATCGGTTCCTAGAGATTGTTACTTGGCTTTATGTAATGTAATATTTCTCTCAAGATTTCACATATTTCTCAGATACACATATTTTGATATGAATGATTTTGTAAAATAGTAAATATCACGGGACCATTACCACACCCTCTGAATAATATTAGATTAGGAACAGGGGTCCAACAAACGTATTTAGTCACAAGTTTTCCAGTCACGGTCAGTGTATAAAAAACATACAGGGTGCTTCTAAATGAATTTGATTGAGATCAAAAAAATAAGTTGATTGAACTAACTATACCTTAGTCTTATATACCACCTCTACCGAGTAGAGAGTCCTAAGGTTTCCAAACCAACATACATTTTTAAACAAGAACACAAAGTTGTATTAAGTTTATATTTGGTATGAGTAATTTCACAGCAGCAGTAAATATTCCAAGATGAAAACAAGTACTTTGATCTATAGGGGGGTGCCATAATCGACAATGATCAATGGCAATTTTTCCTGAAATTTTTTACCGTATACATCACGGATCCTATTTGGACCTCTTTAATCTTAAATTTTTTTATTTAGAGGTATGATTTTCGAAATAAATGCATAATTATTAGAATACCATCTCCTTTGCTTGAGGCAAGTAGTTTGTGCTAAATATTTTAAATATTACAGAATATTGTGTAGTTTCAGTTGCCCATATAGAATATGATATTTTCTAATTTTGTAATAGTCCTGATGCAGTTATAAAAATATAAGGCAGATGTAAATACTCATTTTATTTAAATAAACACAGCCCAAACACATATGACCAATAGGACATCTGTGACGTCAAGGGCGTAGCAGGTCGAGTTTTTTTTTTTGCTTTTTTGTTTAATCTGCATTGGTCTCAGATTACCTATTACAGTTTTACCTATTTTGAATAGGTAAAATAACCACCTCAACCCCCCTAGTAACCTAAAAACATTTATATTTGCTCTCTTTTTTGACTCTGAGCTTGACTCTGTTATGTTACATGTGTGTCTGAAATTTGAAGTGGAGATCTTGCATCGTTTTTGAATTACCTCTATAGGCAATACAAAATACTTGTCTATACAAGGAAAAAGTATATTACTCACATTTATCCCCCCAACTTCTTAACCGATTCAACTCAAAATCTAATCAACTTCATCATGGTATAGTTCTTTTCTTTATTTAAGAGCCAATTCGGCACTTTTGAATATACCGCATTGATAACAAATATTGGTTAGACCATAAAAACTACAGAAAGAAGAGTGCTGGCACACCCGGGAAAAGTAAGTCTGATTCGCCCTAAAGGGACACTGCTTAAGTCATACTTACCAATAGAATTAGAGCGTTGACATAGATGGCCCAGTGCGAATGGAGAACCACAGTACATACATCCGGTCAACGTGGACTGCCAGGAAACTAAAGTTCAACAGAGAATACACAGAGACGGACGCGTTAGCTCTGGTCTTTTATATTTGGTCGTTCCAATATTTATCGAATACCTTCAGTTTGTAAAGTGAGTGAAAAAGAATTGTTAATCGTAAATATACCGTACGTCGAAAAACGTATGAAAAGGGGCAAATTGAAGATAATAGGGGCAGATAAAATATTCACATTCTGAACAGGAATATTAAAAAGTATGTACGTTTATAAGTTACTTTGACGTTTTTAAGACATTCTTAAAATAGAGAAAAGTTTTTACGCTAAATTTAAAAATATATGTATACTCATATAAAATACATTACTATGAAATACAGCAGGTACTGAAGTTAGTATTAGTGAGCAGCCCTCCAAATTTTCCTAATACGCTCCTGGGCTGCCCTGTTTCTACCACGTGGTGACGGACGCTGACTGTCATAAAAACGCTTTTTTTTGCAAGGCGGCATCGGTGAAACGTGCCGAACTGGCTCTTAAATAAAGAAATGGACTATACATAGCTATTCCAAATTTTAAGTTGACGTCTTAACGTGTTTTAGAGTTGTCGTATACACAAAAAGGTTTTACAGACAACCAGACAAAATTATTTTTTGCTTAAACTCATAATTTCGACGTTTCAGAACATTTTAGACCTATTTAGCGAAAAAAAAAAAAAAAAAAAAAAAAACATGAATAATTCATAACTTCCACTCCACTAGATATATGTGGAAGTAAAAATAAGGTTATAAAAAAATTTAATTTAAACAGGTTTATCCAAACCTCTCAAAAAAGATCCATGACGTGCACAATAAACAAATTTCGTGAAAAGCAACCATGCTCATGTCAGCTGTGGTGCCCCCTGTGGACCAACTGTATCTTAGATACTTTCTGAAAGTATATTGATTCTTGTATCAAAAAAAGTATTTTAGCTACTTTAAAAGTAACTTAAATACCTAAAAGTATCTAAGATACTTAAAAACTCTATTAGACCTTGAAAATAGACACATGGAAAATCAAATGAAATAAAAAAGACACTTTTCTGAATTTGAGGATATGCCACATTTCATTTCCCCTTGGAGATATGCATTATCTGCATTATCTGACACACACTTTTGAGTTTTTAGTTTTCTTAAAGGCCAATGAAATATAATAAAATAAAAGCTGCTACCTTTTAATAATAGGTCTTACTAACACTATTTTTATTTTTCCTTCTACCTAAAGTTCCTTTTTTTTTTAGTCTTGTGATACTTGTTATTTATTATTGTTTATGCATATGTTTTACCGTTACCTTAAATTTATATATATTTCTAAAAATAAGTAAAAAAAAACTGGATGTTTTCCACGAAACACTAGAGTTTTAATCTTCTCCTGAAGATGCCAACTTGGTTGGCGAAACGCGCGTCGAGAAAAGTGTAGTAGTTCGGTGTTTCGTGGAAAACGTCCAGTTTTTTGTTTCTACGCCGAAGGTTCCAGTACCCACTCCAGGACTAAAAATAAGTATTTATAAAAGTTGTAATTGAGGTTATATGTCTTCGTCTTTGTTTATGTATCTACTATTGACAGTTTCAGTTTGAAATTACTTATTTTCATACAAGGGGGATGTATTCATACTGAGTATAATTTATTTGCAAGAACAATATAATTTAATAAAGTTCACATACATCTGGTACACAGTAATAAATTAAAGTGCCGAATATTTTATTTAGGTGCCTATTTTTTAAGATTACCAAGCATGGAATATTGTTTCATATACATACATACACTATCGGTCAAAAGTGGAGCAACACTCGACGTTCCATACATATTTTTACAATTGTTAGAACAACATCAAATCATCTACATCGAGCGCATGCACATAAGTGTAGATACATTATTTTTAGGGGGTGGGCATTCTACGCAGGTCATAAGTGGAGCAACAATGTTTTAAACACTCGACATATGATGATTACGTCAGTAAACATACATCTAAGAATCTGTGTACGTTACCTCTCAGTCCACCGTGACTCAAAGAAGATGCCTCGCGGTATAGATGTCCTAATGGATTTAAAAAAGAAAATAATTGAGTGCTTCCAAAAAGGCCACAAACAAAGTGACATTGCTAGAAGGTTCCTGTTGCACAAAAGCATTGTATGTCGAACAAAACAAAAATATAAGCAACATGGTGAACTGCTAACCCCAAATCGTACTGGCCGCCCCAAAAAGTCCACAGCACGTGTTGATACACGCATTAAACGAGCAGTACAGCAAGACCCCTTTATCTCTGCTCCAAGGGCGTAGCCAGTATTTTTCTTTGGGGGGGGGGGGCGTCCAATGCAGATTAATGAAAAAAGCAAAAAAAAAAGGTCATTGAAGGCAACGGCAAGCGCAATCCCCCGACTATTTTGGTTTCCACTTGACCATTTGGGGGGGCGATCGCCCCCATCGCTCCCCCCCTGGCTACGCCCTTGCTCTGCTCCTAGACTTAAAATGGAATTAGAGCGAGAGAATTCGAAAATCTTTCTACAAGTACGATTCAACGTCGGTTGAGAGAAGCCGGTCTGTTTACTTGACGCCCGGCAAAAAAACCACTGATTTCAAAAAAATCGAGCGGCCAGGTTGAAGTTCGCAAGAACCCATTTAACTTGGACACTGACCCAATGGAAAACTATTTTATTTAGCGATGAAAGTAAGTTTGATTTGTTTCGGAGTGATGGAATACAATATGTTCGCCGTCCTAAACACGAAAGGTACAATCCCCGATATACACGTCTGACCGTAAAGCACGGTGGTGGAAACGTTATGATTTGGGGTTATTTTTCCGGCTGGGGAATGGGTCCGCTATACCGCATTGAGACAACTATGGATCGATTCGAATATCTTAGAATATTACAAACTATCATGTTACCCTTTGCCGAGAACAATAAGCCGCTAAAATGGACATTCCAGAGCGACAACGATCCTAAACATCGGTCTGCACTTGTGCGTGACTGGTTACAGGACAAAAAAAATTACCGTTATGGATTGGCGTTCTCAAAGTCCTGACCTCAGTCCCATAGAGAATCTATGGGATGAGGGGTCGACCGATAAGTACGAAAACGTCGGTATTCAAATAAAGAACAGTTTTTCTCTTTTATCCCAGTCCCAGTCCCAGTCATTGACAAATTAATTTCCTCCATGCCTTCCCGATTTGCAGCCGTATTAAAAAATAACAGATACGCTACTCGCTATTAAACAGTGTGTACTGTATTCAATGTCAAAATAACTTTTTTGTTTACTTTGTACATTTATTTACGTATTTAGTAGTTATGCTCTTCTGTGTTGCTCCACTTTTGTCTGATACTTTGTGTTTGTAATGAAATATCTCCTACACTGGCTGTGTTGTAGTTTTAAATATGACGTTTATGTTTAGGTATCTAATATGTCTTATTAAATGGTTTCTCCTTTAGATATATTTTTTTTCTGCGCCTATGTATACAATTGTATACAATTATTTCCGTGTGATTTACAATATTCCTATGAGTGTTGCTCCACTTTTGACTGATAGTGTATAACAATTTCTAAATGTTTATTTGTATCAGAATTAAAAATAAAAATATCTTATATCAGTATCTATAATTCAAATATCAGAAAAATGTCTTAGATACTTTATGAAGTATCTTGTATCTTTAGATACTTTTTTAAGAAAAGTATGTAGATACTTAAGTAACAGATAATTTTTTTGAGTAGCTTTAAAAAGTATCTTAGTTATTTTTTTCTTTATAGTATCTTACTAAATATCTTTCCTAGCTCTGTCTGATGCCACCATCTATTTTAACACCCAATAATGTACAAACTTTCTCGATATTGGATTGTAACCATGAGACGATGTTGGCTCGGAAAAGACGGCTAATGGAAAAGACTCTGGTGGCTCGGGTCGGGCGAGGATGTCTGCAGGGAGGGGTTCTATCGCCCCTACTGTGGAACCTCGTAGTGGATGAGCTACTAGAGCTACTGAACAAAGACGGACACACAGCCCTGGGATATGCAGATGACATTGTCATACTCGCCCAAGGAAAATTCAATAACACAGTCAGAGAGGTCAAATAGGAGAATGAGTCAGAAATCGACAAAATGGATACTGGAACTCTATATCCAGGCAAAGACACGGAAAAGTGTTTATTAAAGGAACATGTGAGGAAAGAACTGAAGAACTATTAAAAATGAATAGGATTCAGATAAGAGCTGTTGTAGGCCTCCTAACAGGACATTGCGCCCTCAAAGGACACCTACACAGAATGGGGCTGTACAACGGAAAACTGAAATGCAGACTCTGCAACAGGGAAACAGAGACAGCACACCACATACTGTGTGATTGCGAGACTTTAGATCGCAAAAGGCAGGCCATATATGGACACCCCAAACTTTGTCCAGAAGATTACAGCACCCAGCCGGCAGGGAAGCTATACGAGCTTGTACACGGGACCCAGCTACTGGAATGGGTGGTGAGAAGGATGGGAGGTTGCGCACAATAAGCCCAAGAGGCTGCAGTGCAATCCGGCGAAAAGGACGGTCCCAGAAGGAAAAAAAATGAGACGATGTTGTAGAGAACAAAGAGATGAATACAGTACCATATCTAACTCCATTTATATAAAAAATAGATTTGTCGGGTTCTGAAACTAAAGGATTCAACTTCCAATTCAATAAAAACATTACATAAATTAGTTTTAAAAGGCATTATGTTTGTATATTTACACTTTATCGACACCATATTAATGTCATACAACTATCACAAATCTAGTACGTTTCTGATAACCTAAATTGATTTATATTATAAGTAGGCTTTGGAATTTTTGCGTGTCCACGTGTAAAACTCCATAAGTATATCCCGCGTTCCGCAACGACGCCAATGGGGATGGCGTACTACTGCGCCTACATGGCTCCTGGCATCTTCACAAGATCGGTCATTGGCATAGGAAAGAAATACACACATACATAATGTACAGGGTGATTAAAAATACGGTTTATAATTTAATTATCATAGTCTTATAGTTCCCAAGCCCTGCGTTGCCGCATACAGTTCAGGACCCTAATTATAAGTGTAACAACAGCTATCATTATTCATTACTCAAAGCAAGGCTTGTATTTTCTATTTTACGTTTTCAATACCCAAAGTAAAAAACTGTAAAACGTGTATACTAAAAACGATTATTATGACGGTAATACTTACTTTTAATAAGAACTGGATCCTTTGAGACATCGTCAGCAGCAGTCAACATTTCTACTGGATCTAACACCTCTTTTTCGATCTGTTGAGTATTCTTAGAATCACCTGTTAAAGGGTTTTCCTGTTGTGATTCTGACGCAACAGTAGTCTCTTCATGTGCAGCTTTTCCATTAGTGCACACTTCATTTGTCTTTTCCGTCACCTTTGATTCATCTGTAGGGTCTCCTTCATGCAATCTTTTTTAACTCTTCTTCTAGCTGGCAAACAGCAGTCAAGGACTTTGTTGGATCTACAGAAGGCACTTTCTTTTCAGAAGCGTCTTCAGAATGTTTTGCAATTACTGGTGTTAATCCTAAACCGGTATGAAAATCATCCATAGATGTTAGAGCATCAGTTACAGATGTTTCTGAGGAAATCGAATCTCCTGCAGGTGTCAAAAGGTTAGTAGGAGCTTCGGAACTTGAGGTTTTATCAGCTGTTGTTGCAGCTTCATTTTCAGTACTTGCAAGGATATCTGTAAGGGGATCCGTAACAGCATCTGTAGTAGTAGCTGTATCTGTAGAAGCTCCAGAAATAAAGGAATCTGTGCCAGTACTGCCTTCAGGTAACAAATCAGCATCCAGACCACTACCCGTGCTTACACTGGCATCCGTAGCAGGCAACTGATCTGAAGAAACATCTGCTTTCTCATCCATCATAAAATTTGGATTACCTAGATAAACAACTAACTTCTCTGTTATGTTTCTTGTAAATTCCTACTGATTAAGCTGAAATAATACCAAAACATAAATAATAGTTTGGAATTCTCCACATATTTAATATTTTTTTATATTTAGCGCCATAAAAATAGTTAATTTCGAACTACTACGACATACGAAATTCGTGTGAATGTGGTAATGCAAAATGGCTGGTTCCACAAGACTATAGAAATCGAACGCATACCAAACGTAAACACAATTTTTTTTGATAAATTGAGTTTGGCTATAATGTGCAACACACGCTTTAATTTAATGCTTATTTGAAGATTAAAGAGTTAAAATTTACCTTATTATCCGATTTTTATTAAAAGTTTCACCACAAGCGTTCCAAACATATCGATAGTGCTGCCACGTTGATTGAAGGAACTAAATCATGGCGCGAATTAGGGAAGCATAAATTTGCCATTCAAATTACCTGAAGGTTCAACAAAAGCCTGTGATTTAAAAATAGCGTTAGAAAAGAACTGATTTAAACATAAAAAAATTAGTTATATGATTTTTTTAATTACGGTGCAGCAACGTTGGTAAATCTGTTAGCTCAACTTTTTTATTTACTTATGTTTGGAACATTGAAGTACGTAAAATGGGAAAAGTTTATATGATTTTGCAGGCTTAAGAGAGATAGAATTACATATGTATATTTGGCGGAAAACTTCAACGTTCTTCAAAACTACAATTAAAATTTAATCGGAATAACTGAAAGCTAGAAATTACAACAAAATACAAGTCTATTATTTACAAAAAAATAATGAAATTTGTCATAAATTTTATTAACATATTAGAGATGAGTTTATCCGATTCTCGACTTTTAAAAAGGTTTTTTCTTCACCCCAAAATATCGCATGCTTGTATTACTATTGTCCAGAAAGTAAAAATATGAGAATTTATCAGTGGGGATTTGCGTCCCATATGTTGAAATACAAAAAAGCTCGCAAAATGTTTCAACTCTCCACGGTTCAATTTTTAACTTTTTACGGTTCCATAAAACTAAAACATGTATAACTTATTAATGGTGGGTTCATGCAGAAATTTTTAGTAATAAGAATAAGAATAGTAATAAGCATAAAAGTTAAACCTTAGTTTTATAATGACCCAGTTCATGCAGTAAACATAATTTTTAGTAATAATTTTAAAAATAAGGATTTGCTGCATGAACTGGGTCATTATACGAAGGTTTAACTTTTATTTATTACTATTCTTATAAAAATTCTGCATGAACCCACCATAAGTGTTTATAAAATAATATTGACTTTAGTTTTATAATAACGGAAGGAAGACTGGCGTTTCCAGTCTCCTTGTTACAAAAATTTGATTAAAAAAATAATTAAAATGGGAATTTTTCTAAATTCGGCGGTGGATCCACCACTTCTCACAAAACAAGCTTTATTTTTTTCTTAAGACTGTGTTTTACACATACCAATTTATTGCACAATAAATTGTACAATTTATTTTTCAATAAATTGTCACATTTTAGGTATTTATTAAAACTATTTACACATTGCAATATTTGTAGCAATATGCAAAAAGTATATGTATTATATATTTATATTTTGTCTATGCAATATGTACATATGTATGTAATTTATTGGCCAATTTCAATACTGCCAACTCTCAGTGACTAAAATCTAAGTTATCATAGGTTTGTCCCTAAAGGGAAATGGCTTATCTCATTACAAGGTTGGTACAATGAAATAAGTAAATGAAAAAAGATACTAAATGGCCCGAAAATTGGCCAAGAAAGAAATTAAAGCAAGTTCAAAAAATTTGGAAAGTAGAGTGTCTTTACGTTACGTCTTACACATTGAGAAACCATATCGGTTTCTTTATGGTCTTACACGTATGACGCAGCTGCTTGATGAAATATGATTGGTTACATATATTAAAAACTTTTAAACTTAACCAATTAAATCTCGTAAAACAGATTATGCGTCCATAAAGCTCCCGCAGCTCCTAACCTAATGACTAGTCTGTGCTCTGTGCGGTTAACGTACAGACTAACAGATGTTTTGTGGACTAACGATTAACGACTGATCTAACCCTAACCAGTGCTAACCACTATGACCATGACCCTAACCTTATTTTTCTGAGGTTTTCAGGAACATGAATGAGTTTCTGTAGTTTGTTCCAATATTTTGTGGTTTATTCTATAAAATGAGTTAGTTTTCAAAAAAATTAAAGAGGTATAGACATTGTATTTAAAATGGGAGACGAAGATGATCCTAAAGAATATAGATGGGAAACAGGCTATGAAAAAACTTGGTACCTAAGTTCTTTCAAAACATAATTGTTTCTTTTTCAAGATGTTTATGTTTTAGGGAAGCTATAAAAGAGGATGATGAAGGGTTTCTGGAGGCCTCCATTGCCGATATTATACAGAGAGCAAAACGTAAGCGTCAGGCTCTTAAACATGGTAGCCAAAAATTGGGGATGATGCGCCATTTATATATTTTATTAGATTGTTCTGATTCCATGTCCAACCAAGATTTGAAACCTACACGTCTTTTGTGTACTTTAAAAGTAAGCATCAAATATATCTTCATTTAAAATATGTTGTTTTTTGGTTTCAAGCTTTTAGAAATTTTTATTGAAGAATTCTTCGATCAGAATCCAATTAGTCAAATGGGTGTCATCATAATGCACAATAAGAGAGCGGAAAAAATCAGTGATTTAGCTGGTAATGCTAGGAAACATATCAAATACACTAATAGTTTGAACCGAACATCTTTGATTGGCGAACCTTCTTTACAGAATGGCTTAGAGATGGCATTATCATCTTTAAAATTATTACCATCTCATGCAAGTAGAGAAATTCTAGTAATAATGGGCAGTCTAACGACATGTGATCCAAGTGACATTAACGTTACAATTGATGTGAGTTATTTCTGATAAAGGAAAAAAGTTTATATTGATTTCAGTTTTTACTTCTTAATATAATCTTTTTTTGTGCATCATTATATTTTAACCTTTATAATTCCCAGCAAATAAGTGAAGCTTATGTTATCATTTTAGAATTTAAAACAGGAAGGTGTTAGATGTTCGGTCATAGGTTTAGCTGCTGAGGTACATGTTTGCAGGAAGATAGCAAATCAGACTGGTGGCGTTTACAATGTAATCCTTGATGACAGCCATTTTAAAGATCTCCTGTTTCAACAAGTTGATCCACCACCTGCTGCTATGTGTTTGGAATCTAGTTTAATAAAAATGGGTTTCCCGCACCAGATCAATGTCGAGGGATCGGATGAACCATTGACTATGTGCATGTGGTAACAGACTTTTTTTATAACTAAATGATCCATTAGAAAAGATCCAGTCAGTTGATATAGATTGATTATACTCACAAGGAAATCAAATAAGAGGGTTTTTTCCAAAATGATGAAAATGGAATTTTTTTATGTGTGGAGATGATTCATTCGAGTTTGTCTCTCCGAATCAACATATAATAATACTCTATTTATCTGCCTATTAGATATCATATAAGTGTAATCTAATGATACTTGAAGAAGAATTTTGAGACGTGAAAACCGAGTGTAAATTTATCGAATTAAAAAAATTCGACTTAATTGAAGTAATAGTATAATCGTAGAAATTTTCGCCCCGTAACCCAACGAAAATACACTTAGGGATTGAAATGATGTGATGTGATGTGATTTAGATATTCGGAGAGAGCTAACCTTCTCAGCAAACCAAACGATTTCATCCTTTCATTCGAGAAACTTCTTGACTGAGAAATATTCCAAAAGTACAGTAGAAACTCAATTATCCGAACTAATTGTAATCAAGGGTTGTTGGGATAACCAAAAATTCGTATA